>OVBI01000841.1:0-50653 GCA_900406495.1 Sisymbrium altissimum
TAATCACAACCTAGATGAAGAACTAGTGTTCAGAATCCTTAATTAACCAATTGACTTAGCAATCCATGAAATCCCTAGTGAGAAACCCTAAACCTAACTAGCAAACTACTCAGACATGNTGAAGTAATAAACATGATTGAATAGAATTGCATAAAAGTAATAAAAATAGAATTAATGGAGTTCTGAATCTTTTCTGAATGAGTCTGAATTCTTCTCTCCAAAAGCTCTCTCTAGAATAATGATAAGATAAAAGATAGGTCTAAACAATGACCTGAAAAACCTAAATATAGTCTAAAATCCGAAAATATTTTTTTGAGTCTTTACGGATTTTTATTTTACGGATTTAGGTATGTCTAAAAATTAGTTGGATATATTAGAATATTATAGAGCCAAGTAAAAAATGTTTCTGAAGAGAATAAGTCTGAGAGCACTTTTGGACTTCGACATCGCCCATCTAATGTATAGTTTGTTTATTACGGTTAAGGTTATAAAAAGGATGAAAATGAAGTATTTTAAAAGATAATTTAGTTTGATTCTTTCGGGGAGACCCAAGCTTGGTAAAGAGAGCGTAAATTTGGTTGACTTTTTTTCTATCATTCTCAAAACTAAAAGTATTGTCTCTCAAAAAAGCAAATAGATCCACAAGACCACAATGGTGGTGTGAGATGGGGAGAAGTAAGAACAGGCCGCAAGTGTTCATCAACTTCCGGGGCAAAGACGAGCGGCAGAAATTATTGCCACATCTCAAGCATCATTTGAAAGACAGCAATGTGAATGTGTTCACGGATGACGACGCTATTGGAGAACCGGTGGAGAATCTCTTCAAACATATCAGAAGGTCAAGGATCGTGATCGTCATCTTCTCCATTAACTACTTGGAGTCAGGGTGGTGTTTAGACGAGCTTGTTGAGATCAGAAAATGCTTAGAGACTGAGAAAATTGACTTCGCCATACCAATCTTCTATAAGGTTAAGACTTCCCACGTCAAGAAACAGAGCGGAAAGTTCGGTAAAAAGTTCGTAGCCTTGCAGAAGAAGCATCGTAATTCCAGAGTCAAGAGATGGAAGAAAGCTTTGAGATACGTTGCTAACTCAATTGGACTGACTTATAAGAAAAGAAGGCGTGATTTTAACCTTTTTTATTATTATCTTTGTGTTAGAAAGAAGTTGTGATTTAGGACATGATTAAAAGAGTTAATTTTCCATGATTTAAAAGTTTATTTGTTTGAACTTGTATCTTCTTGCAGTTCAATTTCAGAGTTGGATTTCATCAAGATGATCGTCGAAAAGGTTGATTTAACTTTAACCAAAATTGCATCAAAGGACAATAATAATTACAATGCTAACAGTCCAGAGACGTCTAAGGTGTGTTCTTAGTAGTTCTGCCTATCTAAGATACAATTACATTTAGTAGTTTTTCCTTTGTCTAGAAATAGAATTAGACATTGTGGCTGAATCTTTCCAGGGAGAATCATCAAATCTGACTTGTGTCAATCAGTTAGACAAGATGCTCGAGTCGTCAACGACATTGGAAGCTCTGAAAGTGGAAAGATCTTATCGTCAAGGCTTCTTGGTTGGCGCTGCTTGGAAAGATACTGTTCTCTCTTCGATTCCTAGTAGCAGCAGCAGTTTCAGAATTTCTCATCCTGCAAACCGTCTTCAGTTTAGGGGCAACAATTGGGTCTTTATCTCTGTCGTTGTCTCTGTGTCTCTTGAGTTTGTTTTTTTTTTATAGAAAATTTATAACTTTCTGATCTATGTTTATGGGATGAGTCCACAGGGTGCTGATTCGAGGCCTTTTTTGTCCCCGAATTTTGCTTCTTTCGTCGAAGTACCAACATGGTACAGGCTGTTGGAGCCTATGATGCCTCAAGATTATAGACGAAGCTTCTCATATCCCAGCAATATAAATCAATATCACCCTTGGCCTTGTAAGTTCAGATCTTTGACATATACCTGAATATATCTTCTGCCTAGTGACTAACGACTTCGAAATTCTAAATCGACAGATGAAACAGGTTTCAACCAATCCCCTTTCGGATATTATCAAATAAGCTATAGTCCGGAGATGATGTGTGCTATAGACTTTAAAACAGCAGGGATGTCTTATGATACGGAGTCAGAAGAGGAATGCTCCATACCATATCAACCAAGCATGCACGATCATATACTTTCGACATCTCATCATGATGCGGAGGAGCGAAAAGACAAAACGAGCTGTATTTCAATTCTGTGTTCCTATTTCAAACGTTGTTTCTCTTACATGGGGAGCAAACGAAAATGACGAGGACTAGTCGAGGTGAACTATCCGCTGCAACTTGCAAGGAATTGCTACTCTCCATTGTACTAGTGTCCTAAGAAATAGCCTCTGTTTCTCAAATTTTTTTTTTTTTTGAACGAATGTTAAATTTTATTCAAATCAAAATAATTTACTTACATCAAGTGCTACTGTAGAAGAGAGTTTCTGTTTTTAAGAGAATTAAAGCATACCCAAGAATAAGAATGAAAAAATATAAAGAATAGTTGGTGTTACGTTTGCCGTGTTCCGAACCACGTGATCAAGCCGTCTTCTAGTGTGTTGGCCCCCAGCTCTCTAACTGATATAAGTCTGTTACGGACAGTTTTATCGATGAACCGCAGTATTAACGCTGGGTCCTGTGAAGGGTGATCATGACGTCTCGAATTTCTTTCTCTCCAAAGACTGTGTAGTGCAGCCTGAAGTGCATAGCGAAGAAGGAAGGTCTGAGTTTTGTTGAGAGAGGTACCCGAGATGAGCTGAGTAATTGTATCCCAGTCGCAGGTGAATTTCTCTTGAAGTAGACTACCAAGTAAAGGTTTCCATACCTGAGCGGAATATGAGCATTTGAAAAACAGGTCCTCTCTAGTTTCATATGGATCCAAACACACGACACATGAGGTGCTTACATTCGCATTCCATGAGGCCATTCTATCACCCGTAGCTAGTCGATTGTGAGTTGCAATCCATTGTAGAAAAGAGTATTTTGGTGTAAGGTGGGTGAACCAAATACCTTTGCTCCAGTTGCACAGGGGAGAGACATCCCAAAGTTGTTGCCATGTTTCCTTAGCTGAGAACTTGTTCATGGATTTAGCATCTCTGTTTTTCTTACGAAAAGTTTATGATTACTGATCAGCCTCTATTGACTATCGGTGACTGTTGTCTGCAAGTGTACCCCCTTTTTGAGGGTATAGATATATCGAATCTTACGTCATAAAAAGATCGATTAATCAGATAGTGAATCTGTGTGTTATATGTTCTTAGCATCGCAGTTTTGGAAGTTAAAGCACCAACACAAGTGGATACATGATTTGGATTTTTAGGACCGCGTAAAATTATGAATCATTACATATCATTTTGCTAAAATGAATAAGACAGGGAAAAATCGGTTGACAAAAAGAGATAAGATAAAGTAAGGCTCGGTAGGCTGCAATACTATTTGTTTAAGACCAAGACATCAAAGCCCTCATAATAAACTTCTATTTAGACAGATTTAACGACAGGTGTCTTTTTGTCACTATTTAAATAATTACACATTAAAGGTGTAAAACCTAGTTTGTTTAATTAGCAGTTGACTAGTTGAGGATGCAAGTTGGAAATAGATCAATGCAAAAGGAGGTTGAGACTCTTTCAAAACAATAATATATTCCATTGTTGGAGATCATTATCTGTTAGATTCAACCTACATTAATTTGACTAGATTTCGTATCATGTAAATAAGAAGCTCTACAGAAATATATGTAGTACGGATATAAAGTGAGCAATTAATCGTTTGTTAGTAGTAAATCAGAATTTCCACCAGTACAGTTTGTTTATCCATTTTTATTGACAATTCATATTTCAACCGCAGTAGAGTTACAAGCTGGACTCTATATCCAAACATCGTTTATTGTCCAAGCACAGATTTAACGCAAACATCGTTTATTGTCTGGACTCTCAGTCTCAGGTCTCTTAACTTCATTATTACAACGCAAATGGACCCATGTGCTAATGTCCACTTACTAAGAAAATATATAATACAACAATTTTGGTGTGTTGACTTGAATAGTTAACCAAAAAAAAAACATTACAAAACACCTCTCCTTCATATATCATCTGCAAGCAAGCAATGTCTAACTCTTTAACATTCACATTTCAAACATAACCCAAATGACGAACTTCTCTCGGTCGTGGAAACATGATCAGGTGTTCATCAGTTTCAGAGGTAAAAGTCTGAGAGACAGTTTAGTGAGCAATCTAAAAAACGAATTAAAGAGGAGCAATATCAACGTTTTCACCGACGAGTGTGCGATGAGAGGGAAACCGATCACAACACTCTTCGAACGAATCAGAGAGTCCAGTGTTGCACTCGTCCTCTTCTCAAAGAAGTACCCCGAGTCATGCTGGTGCTTAGACGAGCTTGTTGAGATCAAGAATCAAATGGAGACAGGTTATCTTAACGCTTTTCCAATATTCTTCGAAGTGGAAGCTGATTCCGTCAAGAGACAGACTGGTTGCTTCGGTAACACTCTCCTCAAAACTGAGGATTACGTTCGCAACAAAGTTGATCGGGGAAACTACAAGTCGATTCTTGAAACGGAGGCTATGATTTGGGGATGGAGGCAAGCTATAGTCTATATCGGAGGAATACTCGGGATTTCTCATAAAAAGGGCCAAGAGCAGCAGCCATTAATTAGTAATATTGTGGTCAAACTTAAGGTAATGTTAGACGAAATTTCTTATCGAAGAAGTGGTCTTTTTATCATAGAGAAGTCTCTGATTCATCCCCAGAAGGGAGTAACGCCGTTATTACAAGCTCTAAACCTTAAGAAATCAGATCTTGAAGATCTGATTACAAGGCCGCCCATTCATACTACCAAAGGTTCCGTTACCTTGAGCACTGATCATCTGGTGTTTCTTGACCTGATCTCTCTTAAGAATCCTGTCCTCGCTCGGCGATTCATCGAGCGTGGTCAATCTGGAAGGACTTTTTTGGTGTTGTTAGGTTCTCTTGACGTCTACGATGAGGTTTATTTTCTCAGCCTCTCAAAGTTTCTTCTTTGAATTGTTATAGTAAGTTAATTGGTATTTTCACTTTGTAGGATTTTGATTTCAAGCCTCATTTATTGTCCAAGAAACCTCAACTATTTCCTGGTAACAAGCTTATTGTCTCCTGTCAAGATATCCAAGATCAAAGCTACTCTTTACCAGTTCAAGCCACCAGTAAGTTTCTTGCATATGACGCAACGTATCGCTTAATTTGTTACATGTATCCTTAATTCCTCCGAATTCAACTTGACAGGTTCTGCAGATGCGGTAGTTGTGGCTGAGAGTAATGACAATACCCAGAACCGTCTTGGTGAAGATAAAAACTCCGAGGATACTTTGACCTGCTTTTCATTCTTATGTAACATAATGAAGCATTGGGCAATGATGATAAGCCCTCCCCTACCTCCCATCCCTCCCCTCCCTCAACTCCCTCCCATCCCTCCCATCCCTCAACTCCCTCCCCCGAATAAAGTGTTCATCAGTTTCGGCGAGAAGCATCTCGGAAAAAACCTAGTAAGCTCTCTGAAAACAGAATTGGAAACGAAAGGAATGACGGTGTATGTAGAAGATGAGACGAAGGAGAAGGAGAAGATCAAAGAGTCAAGGGTCGCAATAGTTGTCTTCTCAGCCAAGTACCCTGAGTCACAACAGTGTCTTGATGAGCTCGTTGAGATCAAGAAGCTTATGGACGCAGGAGCGATCGATCCCTTCCCCGTTTTCTACACACTGAAGGCTGATTTAAGGCTAGCTCCATCGGTTAAGGAACTAAAGGGTTGTTTCCTTAATAGGCTTCTCAAGATAGAGGAAAAAGTGCGTAGCAACATCAATAGGGGAAATGTGAAGTCTATACTTGATACCGAAGCTAGAATCTGGGGATGGAGACAAGCTATCTTGTCCATTTCCTTAAGACCAGGCCTGAGCAATGAACATAGGTATATAAATAAATAAATAAATGCATATGTTTTTGCTTCTATGTCAACTTTGGCTCTTAATTAGTTCCTTCTTTTTGCAGCTCTGATCCTGTGTTCTTCCCTTATGTCGTGAACAAGGTCAAGGAACTGATTGCACTTGAGAGACCGAAGAAGTCTAGTTCCGATAAAATTACAAATCAACTGATTGAAGAAAAGCATCTGATGCATCAACAGGAGACAGCAGCAGCAATAACAGCATTCAAATCCATCGATGATGACTTATTCTACTCCCTAGATTCGTTCTTACAATCTCTAAACTTTGAAATTACAGACCTTGAAGGCTTCACGGACATCCCCAAAGGTCTCGTATCGCTAAGGCTAAAAGGACGTACTAATCTAGTGTGCCTCAACTTGGGTTCTCTTGGAAATCTGGTCCAATTTCAGCGTTCTGTCTCATTCGAATTCCTTAGAAAGGTCGCTCCACAACCCTATATTTTTCTCTTAATCTCAATAAAATTCTGGTGGCTTCTCATGACATTCTTTATGTATTAAATCTCTGCAGGGTTTTGCTCTGAATCCTTCCGGTATCAGCACACTTGAAGGACCTTCTCGCGTCTTAGCATTAGAGTCCAACCAACCCCAACAGTGGTTTGATCATCGTCTTAGCATCTAAGAGCCACCAACATCACATTAACCATTTCCCCGTTCAAACCCATAGTAAGTCCAATATGCCTACCTCATTAAATAACCACTCTGTTTTCTTTTACGTTTCTAAAATATTATATAAAGAATACTTACATAAATCTCAAACTTAAATTTACAGATGATACAACTTCAGAATTAAACATGTTTTGAGATGGGTTGAGTTAGAGACAGGACGCACAAAAAGCAGCTGTTGTTTGGTTACTTGGGTGTGACGTTATCCTCTCCTTTGTTATTTTGTTTCTGCAAATGATAAAGAAGATAAAGGATATTTTTTATTAAAAAAAAAAAACACTGTATACATATACTTGGAGGGTTTTTTGTTGTCTTTCCCATGAAGCTTTGTAATTTATTCAATCAAGTCCATCCCAGTTGATAACACGTTTACTTATAACCCAAGCAATATATTTGTAAAAGAAAAGAAAAATGTGTTCATCTTCACATATGCCTTCTTCTGGAGTAGCAACGTTGGAGCTTCACTTCATCAATAGGAATGGGACTTTCCGGGAAGTTACACGGCACAATAGTCCCCGGCTGTTTCTCCGGCAACAATTGACACGGCTCTGGAGTCACACCGCTTGTATAACCCGAGACGTCAGTACAATTCCAAAGCACTTTCTTAGGTTTCTTCGAAAGCGTAATCGTCACGTTAGAGATACAGATTCCAGTAAACTGATCTCCCGTTATTCCAGCCAACTGAGCTGGCATGGTCACGTTCTCGGCGACCATGTCTTGATAATTAATGTTCTGAATCACCGGCAATGCTTTCGGATCATAATGCTCGTCAGGATGCGAACCGTAACTTCCTGTCATCCAGAAAACATATTTCATTGTCTTCATCGTCATTCCTCTTACATACACATCCTTCACGTATCCTCCTCGTCCAATAGCTGTTTTGATCCTGCCAGATTTAAGTTCGGTTTAATCAAACCGAACTAAACTAAACAGGTTGATGTTTTGGTTACGTACCTGATTCCAGATTCAGAGTTAATGGCGACGATATCTTCAGCTCGAACATCTTCGATTCCACCAGACATCTCGCTGCCAAGAGCGATCACGGCACTGTCAGGTGAAATGCATGTGAGCCGTCGGATCAAGAGCTGTTTCGTAGGCATGCCGTAGTTGATTCCGTACTGATCCCATCCACTCTTCACTGCTATACAATCGTCACCGGAGACAATGTAGCAGTCTTCGATCCTCGTGTTCGTGCAAGAATCTAAAATAAACCAGAACGAACTTTAAACCAGATCTTACAAAACCGGTTATTAGTAGAGATTCCGGTATGATTTCGTACCTGGGTTGATCCCGTCGGTATTTGGTACCGTGACCGGTGCTAATATCGTCAAACCTTGGATAACAATGTTGCTGCATTTTTAAAAATAGACAAACACAACCGGTTTAATAGCTTGAAATTTGATAACCGAATAGTTAAACCGGGTGGATGTTTTACCTGCTGTAGACCGGGTGGATATGCCAAGAAGGAGAATTCAAGAATGTGAGATTGGAGATTTGGATACCATCAGAATGCATAATCTCAACCAAATATGGTCTCGTGTATTTTAACTCTCCTCTCTTGAATTTTCCCCACCATGGCTCTCCTTGTCCATCAATTGTTCCATTCTCACCTTTTAAAGTTAAAAAAAATCGTAATTAATTAGGAAATCTTCGGATATTTTGGTTGATTCGATACTAAATTGAACTACTAACCGGTGATAACCACGTCGGTTAGGTTTGAACCGAAAAGTAGACTGATGAATCTTCCACCATCTGTGTCTCTCCCTCGTCCGTACGAAGGCAATGGCTCTATCACTTCATAGTCACTCTCTTCCTACAAATAGCATTACGTTATGACAAACAATTTTCATAATTCACGTTGAAGTCAAACTTAATTAGAGAAAAACTTACTGTGACTTAAAGATAAATAAGTAAATTTTAAATTTGCTTTTGTTTCTAGTTGTTTAGAGCCATGAATGTTTTGCACGGTCCTAGTTCTTTCTTCTAAGACAAAATTTTGTGTAGCAATCATGTGTACAATACAAATAAGTCAGAGCAGATATTCTACTTTATTTTTCCTCAGCTTTTGTTTTTCTATAGATCAAGAAAATTATTGAGAAAGTAAAATGTAGTAACACTAACTAACACATGTACGGCCCTAACTTTTTCATTTCTAAATTTAGTATTACAACTACATACATATACCAATAGAGAGAGCCTTTAGCTTGCAAGAGCTTGAGAAGGTTTTTTACAAGGGAAATTTTGAAAAAGAGCCTCATATGTTGGTGGTGTTGTGGGACCAAGAAACGAGAGAGTTATACTAACGCCCAAAAGTAACATGTGGCTGAGATTTGGAATAGAAATGGACGGGTGAGATCTTCCTAACAAGAATGGGTCGCACACTCTTAAAACCGTCTGATCACGATCCCCACTAACTTTCCGTCTTTGCCTATTTTGTTTTCTTTGCGTAAATCCCTCATTACTCTACCCTCTCTACTTTTAGAGTAACGCATCCTAAACCCAATTAATAGTTTGCTTTTAGTAGAAAGTTAGAAAACCAAAAAATAATGAATATTCTTAAAGTATAGGTCAACTAAAGACCCCGAGTTCTCGAATAGGTAGAAGTTATCATTTTGTTATCACAGTTTCAATGTGTTTTATTTTAATGTAAACAAGTTATTCGCCGAAGAAACAAAAACATAAATTGAATGGCCCAACCATATACCATCAGAAGGTGTTAAGCAAATTCACGTGTATGTATGTATAAATTGAAACAACAACAAAAATTGCAACAGAAAAAAATTCAATTCATCAAAGACGTTTGTGGAGTTTTGTGTCACGGGGTATATTCCTCCTAATTAATTATTTTATTCTTAGAAAATGAAAAGAAATGAAAACAGATTTTTTTTATGGAAAAATTAATTAAGTAAAAAAAAAAAAATAACTTACTTGGGAGGCGAGGAGAACAGCGTCACGATGGAGGAAAAGCGTGAAATGGCTGGTGAGGTTAAAGCTTCCGGTGAGCCACCGTCCGGCAGGAACAAATAACAATGAGCCACCGTAGTCTGCGAAACGACTAAGCTGCGACACTGCGTCGCGAAACGCCGCTGTGTTTGACGTCACACCGTCTCCTACGGCGCCGAACTCGTCAAGAGACGCTGAGTAAGCTCTACACGATAAGGCTGAGTACTCAAATTCTTCTCCGCGACGTCGGTGGCCGTGGTTGCGACGATGGCGATGAGTATGTAAATCGGTGGCTCTAAGGTTATGTTCGGCATCGGCGGCTCCGGTAAAGCCACCATCGTGGCTGAGAAGGAGAAGGAGGAGAAGGGAATAAACGGTGTAGAGAAGGCTTCGCATGACGGTTTTTTAGAATAGGAGAAATGAAATGGAATTATTATTTCTTTTGTATGAAAAGACGAGTTTATATTTATAAGAGACCATACCCCAACATCAAGTACTTCGAGTTTCTTATATCATTAAACCTTTTTTTTTTTGGAAAGTACGTTATATAAGTTTTAAAGAATGTTATTTTATTTCTTTTGGCGTCAATTTAAAGAATGTTATTCAATCATATATTATTATTTAGTACTATGTAAATTTTAAAGAGTATAATTTTCTCTTTTTATTCAACTAAAATTAAGTAAAACTAGAACTTATAAAAATATTGGATGTGAATAGTTACAATGATTAAAATTGACAAATTCATCAGTGATTTAATCCATTCTAATTTTAACATAGATAATAGACCACTAAGAAACCTTGATCCATAGTATGTTCTTTTTATTTTCTTCAGTCTATACTAATATACATCAAATATTATAAGATAAATAAAAGCGATTTTTATTTTTTAGGATATTGAAATTCTCCTCTATATATCAAATAATATTAAATATGTTTTCTGAGAATGTCATTTACTACTACCTCAGATGACCTCGTTGTATGCTTCAGTTAAGAAAATTAATGGATATAGATATTGGATGATAAACTCTACTGGCTAAATAAACTACACAAACTATATTGTTTGGCATGAATAGATTATAAAAAAATGACTTAAGTTAAGGAGATAGTGGGCTCCTAAATTCATTTTTTAAGTCAAGCGTATATTATCATGTTTTAAAAAATCATATTATCAAATAATGATGGTAATATATTTAACAAATTAATAATTTGAAGAATATACGTGGCATGCCAATATCGAGGCAGAAAGAAAACAAGATAATATTTATATATATTATTATTATTTACATCAACATATATATATTTATATTATAAATGTTTGTGTGTATATTGGACTAGCAACTATAGACATAATGCTACCTGCTACGCCACTTCGATTATTTCCTTACTTTACTGCGACGCTGCATTCAGTTGTTTCCTTACTTTCCTTACTTTCCTAAAACAATCGACCTACTGTTGTTGTTTAATTACAATACTGTTTTATATATTAAACAAGGAATATGGTAAAAGAATATTTATTGTATATACTTATGCAAAATGATATGCATATGCTTCATAATCCAAAAAATGTACCCTAGAATAATTACGAAAATTAATACTTAAACAATCCCTGAAAAATGAATCCAAATGCAATGGTTTGTAACTAGCTTCATTTGCATGTCCATGGTTTATTTTATTTCTTTCATTTTAAGCAATCGGTTTAGGATTCTCTATTGTTGGACTTATAACTGAAAAAAGGATTTGCTGAACTTATAGAAATTTGCAAATATTTCTGTTACACGACAGACCAATTAACCCCGTTAAAATTCGAAACGATCGCATGCCATTGGCTCAGATTATATATATGCATGTGAACTCAGATTCTCATTGCACATGCAATGATGCAAACCTTGCCAAAATAAAGCCCAATACTTTGCCTTGATTGAATTTTAACTTATGATTGTTGCAGTAATCTACCTAATCGTCCGAATTATGTCAAATGTCGTTTGCCAAACTTTGTAACGGTTAGAATCTCGTATTACGTACATGCACATGGGTCTATGAGAATATTGTGTCATTGTGTGTAGTACTCCCCTATCTATATTAAAGGGGTAAGTTATTGGTCGTTGAGACTTTTCATCTCTAATTACTGCTTCGTGGTCAAAGTCTCTAACTAACCGGTACCCCTCCAAGCTCCAATCTACCTATCCAAAGAAACTGTCAAAACTCAAAGTCAAAAGGAACACCAAACTAAACCTAATAGATTAATTAAATTTAACCTGATTAATCTAAAAGGCTCTTTCAAACAGACGCGAAGCGACCACTTAACAGATAAGAATAGAAAGAAAAAAAAGAACGAAAATGACAGGAAATATTGTCTTGAAAATATTATAAAAAACTGTAATTTTATCAAGAGTAATTAACTTTTTATTTTGAATTATCAAGAAGTTTTGAATCCAAGATCATATATCTCATCAGAATTAAGATCAAAATATGTAATATTAATTTCGTCTCAATCCTCACATAAATCAGCAATCTCTAAACTTTATCTAAAATTCTTTACTAATTGAATTATCCACACTTAATTAGTGATTAATTAGTCAGCTCTGCAGGTTTCTACTAATCCTAGTTCACATACACTTTCTCCCTGAAAAGTATGATCCAAGTGGATATGTGGAATATATCATCACTTCACTACAAATAACTCCAAAAACTTTTTCACGTGAAGATTTTTAATATTACGTGTTTACCCTGAAAAGAATTTTAATCAAAGACACTACAAAAAAAAGGTTATTTTGTATCATTTATTTTTAATAATTAGATCAGTTATAAATGATGTAAATGACTTTTACATCACTTAATTAAATGATTCTGAAAGTGGTGATGCAAATAATTTATATCATTTTATTAATAACTGATACAAATATATAAAATATTTATATCAATTTTTATAATTGATGTGAATATATATCAATTATAAAAAATGATGTTAAATATTAATATCAATTGATATAAATGATGTTAAATATTTATATTAATTGATATAAATGATGTTAATATTTATATTAATTGATATAAATGATGTTAATATTTATATCAGTTAATATAAATGATGTTAATATTTTCGAATAAATTTATTAAATAATTCGAATTTCAATTAATTAATTAATTAATTAAATAGAAATATTTTTATATTTGGTAATTCAAATATTAGTTGAAATCTAAAATATCCTTATTAGATACCAATAAATATTCTTAGATATTATTAGTATCTAAAGTCTATAAACAATTATCCTACATAATAGGAAGGCATGATCTTTACATATATAAGTACAGTTTTCACTTCTTTATTTCTATGGTTTCGATGTGGGATGTGTAAAACTTATGCATGCACTATTTAATTAAATAATATATAACTAGATTCATGTTGAAACTGCATTATAAGGTTCTGGCACTTTACGGAATTTTTTTAAAAATAATATTTTAGCTAATTAAATGTAAATATATTACAGGTTAAAGTTTAAATATATATATATAGGTTTTAACCAATTAACAGTGAATTATCTTATTGATGTAAGTTAGTTTTATTTAGTATATTTTTTATTTAATTAATTTTATTGAAAAATAATTACATAAGTTTTTACAGTTAAAGTTAATTTACATAATTATTTATATGATATTAGTATTTTCTATTAGTATCAATTTTTATTGGTGCCTTTTTTATATCATTTAATAAGTGATGTTAACTTAAATAAATAAATACATCATTTATTAAATTGATATAAATCTATATAATAATATCAATTTTGTTAAAGTGATAGAAATTGATGAAAATTATATCAATTTTTTGAATTGATGCTAGATTAATTAATGATTATATTAATTAATTATAATTGATGCTAAATCATTTATATTTGTATCATTTATAAATAAGTAATTTAAAATAGTATCATTTAACTTTGTGATATAGTTTAAGTGATTTAAATCACTGTTTTTTTTGTAGTGAGAGATGGATGAATCTGATATATGAGAAAATGCAATTTTAGAAGTGGCGCGAAGTATTGTCTGAAAATGGTTCTAATTGATAGTGATAAATGATGTAAGCTTTCTATGTCGGCTTGCACGCCACGAATAGTCTGCCCATTATCCGCGAGACCGTGAGATAGCCTCACGAATAGCAGGAGGAACCATGAAGTATCTTTTTATCTTATCCCACTTCTTATAATTTATATTTTTCTTATCTATCTTGTTTTTAGTTATTTATCTTCTGTCACATGCAAGAACTAATAAGTATGATAAACAGAAATTGGATAAAGGTTTAAAGGAAAATTTCAACATGCTTCATCTTTACTTTTTCTATATTGTACAATTCACGGCTATGCAATTTGATTAACATTTTCCACATTTTGAAGAGAATTTACGTTTACTTTTTGTAGTTTCGATTATTTGTTTGTTTGTTTCCTTCTTATATGAAGTATTGAAGTTATGAAATGTGCATATAAAATTATAGAAAGTACGTATGGAAATATATTATGCCAATATAACGGAATAATGTAACATAAACTTTTACAGATGAAGAATCTTTATTCCTTTGTGAAAAAAGTATTATTTTGTATAACGGAAGTGGGGTTGGTATAAAAATAATTGGGGAAAACTGAATAAAGAGAGACACAAGTCACGGGAGATTTTGAAGCAACCGACTAAGCATTTTGATCGATAGTGGTTGGAGTGCACGAGAGATAAAGGGAGGTGATTATTCCGATATTGAATTTATTAGTTCTTTTTGTCACTTATTGAATTTAATAGTTAAGAAAACAAATTCTCAGTCTTCTATACAAATCCATTATGCCAAAACTTAGCTCAAGACTTCTTTTTTCCTTGTTAGTCGTAACAACGAGTTACTCAACGTTTAATAAAATACAAAAAAGCGTTCATGTTTTTGCATTGGAAATTAAAAAAAAAAAATCTAGTTTACTGTAAAAGTAAAAAATAGAGCTTGCTGTAAGAGTATATTAACTCTTCATCCAAGTAAACTCGGGTTCGATCCTCGCTTGGACGAAGTTATAATACTCAAAAGAGTTATTAATATCGACTACCTAATTCTGGGCCAAGGTGACCAGAGGCCAAGGCCTGAACATCTCGATTTAAAAATAAAATAAACATCTTACAGAAATATTATACCAACAACTATAATGTTAGATCACATTGATCAATAGTCAAGCCCGTTTATAAGCCATGAATTGGGGCTAATCAGTTTAGGTAGTCCGTTGAAAATCATATTTCAACTATTTTCATACATAAGGACACATCTGGATATCCGATGGCAATTCGTCTCTAATACACTATTTTAAAATAGTGCGAGTGTGTGACTACTTGATAAAATACCCTGGTTTTATCTTTATAGTTCTATATATTATTTGGAAAATCATAAGAGAGAAATTTGATGATGTATGATGTACATCTAAAACAAAGATCAATAAATTCTGCCTAATTAATCGAAAACTCGATAACTTTGTTGATATTTGTTGATTAATTTTTCTTCAATCATCCTTTTTACTCCGATTTGCGAATGAAAGAAAGCCCAATAGCAAAACGACTTGTAAGACACGGTAAAATAGGAACCCTAGACGGTTCTAAAATCTTAATCTTGTATATTTTTCTGGCCAGCAGCGGAAGAAATTAAAGAAACTATGATCGGACTGATATTACCACATCAAAAATCGGCATGTCAGCATTTTAGTTACTATTTATTTGTCTCTTCTTCTCTCAAATGAAGAGATGGGACATATTTGCGGTATATAAAAAACTTTTTAAAATCTATTGTGGAAATATATTTGTTGATACTGATATCAAAGATTGTACGAAAGAATTTTGACCTCTGATTGTTTTTTCTATTTTTAAGATATCAAATCGTTTGGTTTTTCAATTGAATTTCACGTAATTATTCATTTTTGAAGGAATCATTTTTCATTCTTTTAATTAAATCTATATGCGTTTTGAAGGATCTGAGTTTTACTTTACCTTGTTCTTTCTTACTTTGTTTGCTACAAGCGAGGGTGACCTTCAATTCTTCCTGATTTCTTTGTCTTCTCTCTTTTAGTGTCTGTAATTTGTTTCGTACTTTTTTTTTTAACACCTTACGTACTTTATCTTCTTCGTCCTTTTTAGTATGAGTTTCATTAAAAATAAAAAATATAAATCAAATAATAATTTTTTGCCATTCAAAAGAGTATAGACAACCTAAACATGACATGATACATGGTTTGACCCTTGATTTGAAATATGGAGTAATTTGTTGATTAAAGTGACTTTAATAAAGACTAATTAGGTGTAAGTGTAATTAAGGACATATCTACCTACAAAGATATTAACTATTAAAGATCAACTTATATTAATAATATAGATAATGGAATGGCTCAGTGCCTCAGTCCTTCCTATAGATGTCCTACCAGTGCCCTTCCAACCCAACTAATCGTAGTGGACAAAGCTTATACTCCTTTGTACGGTTCCATCATTAATTTTCTTAATATTTATCAATTTTTATTTGACAATTTTGTGCGGATGGTTTTTAGTTACTTTTTTGGATTAATCTATAGCCGTCTAGAGTTGGGGGTATGTTAATATCTGTGCTTTTTTAACATATTGATATTTCTCTGGTTTAGTATATGATTATGATTGAAAGTTGGGTGCAAACGCGTTCAATTATTAAGCAAACGAATATGCGTATGAAATTAATGGCTGAAATATATGTTTTATAACCGCCAGTTTACCAAAATTTATTTATTTATCATTCTCCAAAATAGTTTCTCTTTACTTTTATTTATTTATTTATTTATTTTTTATTTGTCTTTATCAGACGTAAGCTTATATATACAACCATGAAGGCATGAACCATCAAGGTTATATTAAATTATAATCACCTTAAGAACAAATCCAAACACAATCATCCAAATAAACAATGAAGGTCCTATTAGGAAATGATGGTGTAGAATATATATTTAGTAATTTTTCTTAAGTTATTATATTCCCATTTAGAGAAGTATGGCAATAACATATCTTTTTAAGTTGCAATCACATTCTTCGATTTAACCCCACTATTTTAAGATACTTGATATTTCTTTTCTTTTTTTTTGAACAAAGATACTTGATATTTCTAATCCATCCTTTCACTAAATGATAAAAGATTTAGATGGAAATTTAATAATTTAATAAAAATTCGACACAGCCCACATGGTCCTGTCGATTTAAAAGATGACCGATTTATCATGGATAACATCTTTAGTTTTAACCAAATTGATCTCCAACTTATTTTGGAAAGTTTTACTAAAATTAAAGGAGAGTTTTTCTGTTATTTCAAAAAAAGAAAAAGAAAAAAATCTTTTTCGGCTATCTTATAATTCTACACCTCCGATTTTAATTGAGACATAACAACGATATTAACAATATCATTTTTATTACGAACATTATTAGACATGTATGATCTAACTGAGATGGAGTTATGGAGATCTGTTGTAAAGACGACGAAGTTACAACATATTGGGGATATCAATGTGTTACTAATTGATTTCGAGTAGTAAATCGGATTAGTTTGTGGCGGTTAGGTAGTGTCCAGTTTGATTTCGATTTATTGTTGGTTTACACTTAAGAGCGTAAACCAAGGTTGTTTAGTTTGTTGCAAAGAAGTATATAATAAAACCTCGATTGATGTTTTGAAGTTGGTTAGAGTAAATTAAGCTTGCGCAGTTAATTCTGTAGCTGATCTCATAGTGGGTTGATCGTATATTACATGGACAAGACGTAGCATCGTATTATGATCATGATGTTTTTTTTTTTCCTCTTTCTTCATCACTTGTGTTTCTCTATTCCCTCTCTTTCCGTTCGTTTGATTGAAATTTGTGAGTGTGCGTGGACCTTTAGATTTTCATAGCCTAAAAATATTACGAAGTTATAACAGGTTAGCGTTTAGAAATCACAAATCGATTTTGAGTTTTTCTTTTTAGAAATTAATTATGAAATAAATTTCTAAACGGTGGGATCTTAAATCGATTAGTTAAGCCAATTCGAACTTGACCGCTATTATGCGAACTAGAATAAAATCATGTACGTGTAAAACACATGTACGTATCACGTATGGAATCTACGCTTGCCTCATCATCCAATAAAGTCTTCACTTTCATCATTATACTCGAATATTTCTCTAAAGTTGGAACTGTGGTTGGGCTAGAAGTAGTAACTGATATAACAATTCAAGCTGGTACATTTTTTTCTCTTATAACGTAGTTATTAAATTAGCCTTTATCTGTATATGATTAATCTACATATATAATTTTTGGAGTTCGATTGTAAGAAAGTGATAAAGACCCTATCTCTGAAATATCTTAAAATACCACAAAATTAAAATTTAGGTACAAGCCATATCACTACTATCTTAAAGTTCCAAAAGGTTCCAACAAAACTTAGATATTAAGAAGAGTTCATAAACGTTTAGTTAGGGTTACTAAAAACTAAAATTTTAATCTGTGGTACTTTTGAATATTTTTTTTTTCTTTTAACTTTGAGAATTTCCCATAACATTTCTAAAGAATTATTATAAATAAGATTGTTCAACCCACAATTTAAAAATTCTTCAACTATTATATATGTTATCGTAAAGTTTATAGGCTTTGTTTTTTTCTTTTTTTACAGAGACATTTATTTTTAATTCAAGTTTCATGGTTAGGTGTTAATTATTTCAAGGTAATAATCATAACAAATTTTATAAACTAATTAACCGAAAAGAACAAAAAATCGAAAACTAATCAAAACTCATCATTTTAAAATTTTGACTAATTATTTATGATTTATGAGAGTATACCTCTTATCATATCATATACATTAATCTCCACTGCCACATCTATTTAAGCTTCTCTCTAGATCTCTGATATTTATTTTTCCATACTTAGCATTTCCTGATCAAGCTAAACAAGTCCACTAATTAGGGTTTCATCAACAGTTACGTAAATCAATCCAGCCACTTAATCGGACAATGAGCCGAGGTGGGAATTCTGGAGGCGGACAGAGCTCGCTAGGTTATCTTTTCGGGTCAGACAATGAGACTCCTAAAATTTTCCCACCGGCTGCCCCAAAGCCTACACCACCGTACGGCGTAGATTCCACCGACGACGACAACAAATCTGACCAAAAGCCCAAGACGTCTAAAAATAACAACTACCACAGAGCTCAGGGCCAAAACTCCGGCAACTTCGTCACAGTAAGTCTTTGTTTTCTTCTTATTTATGCTTTGATTAATCAGTTTCTAGACATTTTTTTTTTCTTAATAATTTCAGGATCGTCCAACTACGAAGGTTAAATCGGTTCCTGGTGGAGATTCATCTCTTGGATACTTATTTGGAGATAAGTAAAGGAATGAAAATGAAGTTATAAAACTAGGGTTTGTATTATGAATCATAATATATGGTCTACTGGGTATTTTATGTGTAGTAGGGATCCCTATCTAGATCTCTACACATTTCTTATCTATATGTACGTACGGAGACGTGTGTTTTGAGTTTGCAGTTAGTTTATTTTTCAAGTTGTGGAATAATTGGTTTCTAGTCATGAACTCATGATTCATGAATATCTATTAACTTATATGCATTTTCAGTTTCTTTTTTCCATATAGATTGCATATTGCCATATATATTTCGTGATCATTTGGTGTTCTTTCCTCTTTAGTAATTGGGAAAGTGGAGCTTCTCCTTTTGCACATGGCAATGCAAACTAGATTTGCAGCGTTTTTGTGTGTTTATATATACAACTGGAAGATATAATTTTGAATCCCAAATAAAATTCAAAATATGTAGGCAACTGAACTTTATTGTAAAATGTCTAAAGTAGTAAACTAAAGGCACTAGAAGACTTGATCCGTTTAGACCAGCAAAACAAAAAAATTTAACTATAAGATCACAATTATTGTATAAATTCATCCCAGTCTAATAAATTTGTTATTCATTCTTACAAAATAAACATGCTATATGTTTTTCCTTGCCGTTCTTTATCAATTTAAAATATTACCGAGAAATCAAACATATAGTATAAGTTCCAGAACGTTTGAAACGTTTTCATACAAATGTCACATGTAACCAATCGTCCGTTGTAAAGTCTTGAAAGAAGCAGACCAGCAACGACAGCCGCATGAAAGCCACGTAGATTGATGTTTGGATCTGTTTGAAAATATATATCTATAATGGGGCCAATAGGAAATAATGAAAGTATATGTTGGTATTTTCTAAAATTGTGTAATTTTCCCCGAGTCTCGGACCTTCTCAAACCTTCCTCTACCACTAAAAATTGTCCGACACAAAACAAATCTTCGATCACTGAAGAAAAAGCTCTTACACCAGGAATCATTGAGACTCTCATTTTATTTTGTTCAGCTGTTGAAATCGGTAATAATACCATCCTAACCCTGTACATTAATCTAAAAAAAGGTACGTTAATCTCTGATTTTTTTTTTCATTTGATGTCTTTAAATTACATTCCTATGCAAAAATAAATTCGAAGGAAGAAGAACATTACACGATTAGTGTTAATTAATTCTTTGTTGTTTAAATTTTATTGATTTTGTGTGTGGTTACAAGATATTAATCAATGATTTTGTTCTTTTAATCTCTTTATGGTTTGTTCTGCGGTTTTTTTTTCTTAGTTGCTTGATAAATTCCTAGTTCCTAAATACGCGATTCTTGAAGTTCATTTCTTGATAACTTTAAAATACACATTAGTCTCCTTCACTTTTCGTTGTTGTTCGAAGTGTAAATATTGATCTGTGTTGGTAATTTTTTTGATCCATTACGAAACAAGAGAGAGAGATCACATAGTTCCTAATCTCATGCGGCGTTTCACTACTCTTAAAGATAAGCTCAAACCAATCTTCCCGGGACCAGGATCAAACGGTAACTCTTGTATCTCTATCCTCTACATTTTCATTTGATGTCAGATTATTGTGATGAAAAAGATAAATGAAACGAGTGATTATGTTTTATTTTAAGCAGGTAAAGTGGTGAGAACCATAGTACCGAAGAAATTGGGAAACGAGAACAATGGCGAAAGAGAAACAGTGAAGAAGATTGAGGAAACGGTAGAGCCAACGGTTGCCTTTAGTAGACCACCACCATTTTCGCCATTTGTTGGTCCATTGGTCATGTATTCCCTTCTTCAATCATGGTCTAGCCGCGATGAAGATGTCTAGTTGCAACTTGGAATGTTTATATAAATATGAGATATCTGCCGAAGTTTTTTTAACCATAATCTCTAAAATCTAGGTAATAACCGAGTCTTTAGCATAATCTTGTGAGATGTTCGGATGTTCATTTGAGATGGTGAAGGTTTGATGTTGTCTAAGCTTTATGTGTTCTTCGTTAATAACGTTACTGATCAGACGAGTTTTGTAGTTATATGCATCTAAAGCTAAAAACTGATCTGGTTCCACCCGTTTTTAAATTTTGTTTTCGACCAATTCTAATAAAACAAGACTAAAACTACGTAATTTACGCATCATTTGGTGTAATCAATCTTGTTGGGAAACACTGAATCTAGAAGCGGTCCAAATCCAAAACAAGCTAACAGTTCAAAGTTCGAAATAGAGCATTTGTATATTACTCTGTATTGTCTTGTGGTGTAGCCAACACTTGCAAGTTAGTAACAAGACCACCACTCGTGAGCCAAAATCAGCTTCTGCTAGCCACTGGATCCTCTTACGCAAATGAAGGTTGAAGAGGTGACGTGTTCATCGATAAACCGATATACCTTAAACAGTGTTGCCTTGACTATAAAGAGAAGTCTTTCTTTCTAGAAACTGAGGATGTTTTTAAGTTGCGGAAAACTCAAATAACGTATCGCTGCAACTGCTCTGCTCTCCAATTTTTTTTTCAGTTTTGTCTAGGACTAGAGATGAATCAGATGATGATCATTATCATCGTGAATAAATGTAACACCGTTTGTTTGTGGAGAAGCAAAAGTTAATAGCCAAGTAAGATCTGCTGATGTAGTGTTGAGAAATGATACTTCTCTGTGTTGTGATTCTTGTGGCTTTAGAGATTAATAAAGAGATTGATTTTATATTTTGGAATGATATACAGATATACGGATCAACGACCATAAAATCAATCTCTTTATTATCTACAAAAGCATTAAAAATGAATCATGAGTTTACAAATTTTTAACTTGAGTGGTTTTGTGAACGACAACAATGAGCTTAAGGTGTTTCATAGTTAATGGGCTTGGCCAACTTTAGATCCATGTTTTTTCCTCTTTTGGGAGCTACTCAATTGCAAAATACGCAATAATTTAGTAGGGAGCAATTTTATAAACCAAATCATGTAAAGTGGACATAAAATATGATATCCCTGTGCAATAGCCCTAATGCTGGGACCAAAGGTCTCCAGAAATAATAATTAGAGAATATAGAGCAGGTATATAGACACTGTTTGATTATTCTTTTATAATTCTATTTTTAAGAATAAGTTAATAAGAAGACGACAGAGACAGTATCAATCAAGAATCCAAAGGAGAATGTAATACAATATTAAATGGGGGAAAACTCTCTTGTTGATCTTCTTAATTAGATTCAGAACAACCCAAAATGAAAGAGTTCCATCGTTTTCTTTCGAAATTTTTGCCTAGTTTAGTTATGGAAAAAGTTTTGAAGTCGATACGTTTTATCTATCATATTCATCAGAAAGTCAACAAAAAGAAAAATAATTATACCAAATCCATCTATACAGACTATACTTTTATATCATGAATTAGCAAACGTCAAACACCAACAGAGTAGTAGTTACAATCATCTATCATAGTCTCTAACAGCAGCAGAAACAATCATTGCTATAGTTTCATAATTTGTCCTCTTTTATCCAAATTTTAACGTTTTTTTTGTTTTGTTTTTGTTTGCAGATTCTATGATGTTAAATTACACATACATATACACATATAGATAATTTGATAACTGATGAAAATAGTTTGATAAGATTTAATAATAGTTTATAGTATTAAGTAGATGACAGCAAATTATTAAAGAGTAAGATTTTTCAGAACCCAAATCTATCAATTAAACATGGATTCATAATACTAAAAGTTAATAACCCGACAAAGGATAAACAACTGAAAATCTTTAAATTGTGAAAATATGTTTTCACTAAAAATACGATAATACCTGCATTAGTAAGATTGTATATTTGTATTTATCATTAATGCGTGATAAGGTTGAATTTCTATTATGGATATCATAATTATCTCTCACACTAGTATATATCCAAATTTTTAGTAACCAAATTTTAAATCCATTATTATTCATAAGAGAATCAAATCTACTAGTTACAAATTCTAAAACTTATATATGATTTTCTGCTACTTTTTATATTAATTGGTATAAAAAATAGAGTTTGATTGATAATCATTTATTCCAGCTTACAAAATAAACCGTTTTAGTGATTGCCAATTATAAAACAGAATTAATTGTAATGAAAACAATATACATATCTACCTTTATTTATTTTCATAAAATTTGAAATACTTTTTTCTTTTTTTATTTCTTTCCATTAAACTTTTTATTATTGTTTTATGTCACCTTTTTATCGGATGTCTCCAAAAGGGACTAATAATTTGTGTCACCAAGTCCATTATTCTCCTGTTTTATTAAAATTGTCGAGCAAAACCAAAATATAAAAGAACAGAGAACGGTAAACACCAGCTAGCTACCACCACCGAAACAACGGTGAAGCCAGCCAATTCAAAATAGTCACACAACATCTCTTTGCTAGAAAAACGAGCCTACGAGAAACGACGTAGCTTTAGCTTCAAACTTTAGGATCAGTGAAAGTGACACGTAGACAATTCCGTATGACCCACGTGGTAAGACTAGGAAGGGTAGGACCCACACATATTCATTGATCCGACCGCGCTCGTCTTTTTTTGCCTACATGCTTTCCCTTACACATCTACACCAAACTAAACACACACAAACCTTTTTGGTTTTAGGGTACCACCAAAAAAAAAAAACTCGAAAATATTAGATTAAAAATATTTATTTTATTAACATGATAATTAGTCAAACAAATTAAGAAAACAACCAAAATAATGACAACGACCCCATTTTATTAATTTTAATAATATTACTTTTCATCCTTTTTTCAGTTCTTTTTATTTATTTTTGCGTTTATGGAGTTTCTAGTGGGAGAGTATTGCGTTCTCTCTCTCAACCTTTAATCTGTCTTTCCATATCTCTCTTCTCTTTTCTGCTCATAGAGAAAAACAAAAACAAAAATTCACATTGTGTGTGTTCCCTTAATTTCTCTCGAATTCTCAGGAAATCACCACCAATCTCATTCACATTAATCTTTCTTATTTAGGAAAGAAAGATCCAATTTTTTCGGTTCGTTTCTCTCCTCTCTGTGTTACGGAGCTAAGAGAGAAACACTGTTTCCTTCCATCTTTCCCGAATTTTCAAAAACAGACCCCAAATCAATACTTTGATAGAGGGTTTGTTTCCTTTTTTTTAATATACAAATTTTGGATTTTATTATTTGTTTCTGTTTAGGAAAAACAACTCTTTTGGATGAAAGGCAACCAGAAAGATTCGTCGGAGAAACCGATATGGGATCGGAGCTCATCGAGTACTTCCATACCCGGAATGTTGTCGGTAACCCGACCCGGTCCAAAGCTTATGGTTTGGCTAATCTGTTTCATGGTTTTCACTTACATTATCTACATGCTTAAGCTCGTCTCCACCTCTCGCTCATGCGACGATACCACTACCTTCACCACCGTCTCCGCTCTCTCCACCAACGTCTCCAATGTCTCTTCCTCTTCCTTAGTTGCTTCACTGCGGCGCGAGTCTGAGGAGAAGGTAGACTCGGTTGACGAGCCGACCGATCTCAACCACGTGGTGTTCGGGATCGCTGCGTCGTCTAAGCTGTGGAAACAGAGGAAAGAGTATATCAAGATCTGGTACAAACCGAAACACATGCGTGGTTACGTTTGGTTAGACAAAGAGGTGAAGAAGAGAAGCAATGACGACGAAGGAGAAGAAGAAGCCGACGACGATCTACTTCCGCCGGTGAAAATCTCCGCCGGGACAGCTTCTTTTCCTTATACTAACAAGCAAGGGCAACGCTCGGCGTTGCGGATCTCGAGGATCGTGTCGGAGATGCTGCGTTTGGGTTTGAAGAACGTGAGGTGGTTCGTGATGGGTGATGATGATACGGTGTTCGTCACTGACAATCTCATTAGGGTGTTGAGGAAGTACGACCATGAGCAGATGTATTACATTGGGAGCTTGTCGGAATCTCATCTGCAGAACATTTTTTTCTCTTACGGGATGGCTTATGGTGGAGGAGGGTTTGCGATTAGTTATCCATTGGCTAAGGCTTTGAGTAAGATGCAAGATCGGTGTATACAGAGGTATCCGGCATTGTATGGATCAGATGATCGCATGCAAGCTTGTATGGCTGAGCTCGGAGTTCCACTCACTAAAGAACTCGGCTTTCACCAGGTAAGACAAGTTTTTGTCCGAGAAATTTCAGTGACATTTGTTTGATTTGGGCTAAATTGGATAGTAATTGTTGGTGTTAGGTTGTTGCCCAAGATAGGTTGTTAGTGATTCTTGACGAGTTAGTGAGACTGGAGTTAATGATGTTGAGCCTTAAATGATTAATGCTTTTGGTTTAGTGTAGAGAACACTAGCAGTATTGATGATTTAGTGGCAAAGTTTGCGTTATTAATGATGGTAATTGAAATGGGTTTCAATCACTTTAGTGGAATTTTGGAACGGAATAGTTTTATTGGCAATGGCTTTAGTACTTACTTTTCGAAGTATGCAGCTTCAGAATAGGCCTACAATGTTATAGTGTTCTTGTTAGAATCTCATGCTAGTTTAGTGATTTCAGTTTCATTCCTTTGTTCTATTTTTTGCTTCGGTGCTGTTTTGGCAATTTTTCCGCGGTTTGGTACCGACAAAGCGGCGCGTGAGTAGCTCAATGTCGTCCATTTTACTTAAGTTAGATGATAGTTAAATACAGGTGTAAGAGTGGGACCCGCCTTTCTGTTTTCACACTTTAATGTTTTTTGTTCAGCTCATTAATTTACTAGGCGCACATATGACGCGTGAAATCACGCTCCTTGTAGTAACATAATTTTTTTTTTTGTTTTCCCCGTTTCAGTACGACGTTTACGGGAACCTCTTCGGCCTCCTCGCTGCACACCCAGTAACACCGTTCGTATCAATGCACCACCTCGATGTTGTGGAGCCAATTTTCCCCAACGTGACCAGAGTCCGTGCCCTCAAGAAGCTAACTGTGCCGATGAAGCTCGACTCAGCTGGGCTTCTCCAGCAGTCTATATGCTATGACAGGCACAAGAGCTGGACGATCTCAGTCTCGTGGGGCTACGCGGTACAAATATTCCGGGGAATATTCTCTCCCAGGGAAATGGAGATGCCTTCTAGAACGTTTTTGAATTGGTACAAAAGAGCGGATTACACCGCCTATGCCTTCAACACCAGGCCGGTAAGCCGTAACCCGTGCCAAAAACCGTTTGTGTTTTACATGTCGACCACGAAATTTGATCCTCAGCTGAACACGACGGTTAGCGAATACACGAGACACCGTGTTTCTCATCCGTCTTGCCGGTGGAAGATGACAAATCCAGCCGAGATTAACACCATCGTAGTCTACAAGAAACCGGACCCGCATCTATGGGAAAGGGTAAGTAACGTAAAGTCATTTATTAGCATGTGGTTGAAATGTGAATAATGTTGAATGTACTCAGTGGTTTCATGTGTTTTTTGTACAGTCACCGAGGAGGAACTGCTGCAGAGTATTACAAACAAAGAGGAATAATACGTTATGGATTAATGTTGGTGTATGTAGAGCAGGTGAAGTCACTGAAGTTAAATAACTATTTTTATAGTTTTTTTTTGTATTGATTTTTTTTTTTTTTGAAAGGGAAGAAAAATTAGTTTTTAGGATGCTTTACCCCTCGTAATTTCTTGCCACGTTATTAAAAAATTTTATTCATTGAGATCCCGTCGTAGTTATTCTCTTACTAAATGCTGGTTCATAACAAAAAAATGCAACATTCTTCCAAATACAATTTATCAATTAGAATTTAGTAATTAGATTATTACACCCACCCACAGCCACAAGATCTCTTTTATTTTCTTTGTTATGAGGACAGTTTGTTAATCATGTATATAAACAGTTCGTGAAAGGTATGGGACTGTTCTTTTCATACAAAAATTCAAAAGAAAATAAAAAAAAAATCATCAAATGTCTCAGTCCAAAAGGGGCGTATCAGATAACAACAACATCATCAGAGGTAAAGTCTTTGACAAACAATGACCTCAAAACAATCAGCGAAAGTTCAACACTTTGACCAGCACACACAGCATATACCAACGACGTGAAAGTGAATACAAAAGAAAGATGAAGTAAAAAACTTCCCGAGTCTGGAAGGTAAACCAGGCAAAGAGTGCTTACTTTGGGTAAGCCTGAGGAGGATAAGCCGGACCGGGAGGGTACTGAGGATAAGCTGGGGGGTTTTGAGGATAGCCAGAAGGTGGATAACCTGGTGGAGGGTGTTGAGGATAACCGGAAGGTGGAGGGTGTTGAGGATAACCGGAAGGTGGGTAGCCTTGTGGAGGATAACCAATTGCGGGTGGAGTCGCTTGATCAATCCGTGACATTACCTGAGGCGGAGGCACTGCCATTGGTTGTGGACCAAACTTACCATCTCTTTTGTCCATTTCCACCTTGTGTTGTGTCTACAGAAGCATTATAGATGAACAAGATTTTTATCAGGAATACTGTAAATATTTGTTTTTTGAGTAGATGAGGTTAAAATGGGTTGATATCATCACTTTACCTGCATACAAGCGCAAACCCTGCGAATGAAGCAAAATAGAATCATCAGATTGACAATGGCGTTAACGAGAATGAAAATGAGGAAACAGGTGGCGAGATTCTTACGTGCAGTACACCATGTCAGCTAAACAAGAGAGCAGCTGAGAAGCTTCTGAAAGCTCATCAATGCCGACGATACATGCAACTATGGAGAATATGCAAGCCACTTGGCTGAGGCAAACCATAAATCCCTACACAGCCAAGAAGACATGATAGATTACGACACTTAGTCTAGTCTGTTTCTGTTCTAATTGCTTGTGAGTGTCAGTAACCGGCGTGGTTCGGACTACTTACAATGATGCAGTTGTCACATTGTGTCGTCTGGATTTGGAACTCATCTTGCAGAAGAAAACGAGTCGATGCAACAGAGGTTCCAAAGCAGCAAAAGACCTGCAAATTGTTCTGCTACTTAGAAAACGCCGGAAACTAACTAACCATGGAGTTTGCATCATAATCCATAACTAGGCATGAGTAGAACTTGCAAAACCAAGATCCTTACCTCAGTGGCAAGACAAAGTTGAGGACATTTGGTTTCTCCACATCTGCCGCTACAAGGCATGTAACCAGCGCAGCATGTGTACCTATGAGATCAAAGAAGTACCCTTTATAAACTAAGAAGGTCCAATTGTCCAAATTCATGTGAAGGTGGTACATGTATATGTGGAATACCTTGACATGTCATTGTAAAGCGCACGCTTGCGAAGCAAGTATGATGCACAAGGGGCACTGCAAGGTGAAGAAGAACACAGGGAATTTACACGAGAGCAAATCACAATCAAATTTGTCAAGCGAAAATTAGAAAATACATGATCAGAGAAACTCGTATTATTTGTGAAATTCATATCATTCCTTTAAGAAATATATAGAAGAAGAAAACTGATGATCTAAGAATAATGTAATTCCAAGTTTTATTCCAAAGTCAACTCTTCGTCTATTCAGCTAAACTTGAGGAAATTACATTTACTCCAAATATTCAAAATACAGAGAGAGAGAGAGCGCAACGAAAAAAAGCTCAGATCGAAGCAGAAACGTACCACCACAACGCGAAACAGCAATCTGCGAATAACAACAACAGAGAAAATGCTCGATCAATCTCCAAAACCGATCAAAACACAAGAGAGCGAATTAAGAGAAGAGAGAGTGTTGAGAAAATTACAAGGAGTATCGCCCTGGATGCTGTGAGTGAGATCCGTATGCCAGACGTTACGGAAGTTCTGACGTTCCTGCATCTTCTCCGTGTCGAATTTCGGCGCCATTTTTTTTCGCAGGGATCCGATTCGACGACCAACTGAGTCAATCTAACAGAGAAAAAAAAAAAAAAAAAAANAAAACTCAGGGAGAGAAGTGATAAGGATCAAGACAATATCTGATCAAATCAAATCTAATCGTGTTTATGACTTCATCCCTCCCTCTCAAATCACTCGTCAACTTGTGGAAAAAAAAAAAAAACAGCAGCTGGCGTTGACTAGAGGAAGTTACGAGGTATTTCCGAAAAATATCAATAGTATTAGGGTCTAATTGAAATTAACTTTAATTTGATTAATTATCAAAACCATCATCTACCTGGAAACTTGATGGTCAACATACAAACAAATTGGGCTAAAATTACGAAAAGGCCCGTTGAACAACCGGCCTGTTGATTGAATGAGAAACAAAAAAAACTGCATTGTCTTCTTCGTCATTCGCTCTGTCACTGATTTGTTTGGGAGAAGAAGAAGTGTCGAGGGAGAAATGAGCGGTCACGATTCCAAATACTTTTCGACGACGAAGAAGGGAGAGATCCCTGAGCTCAAGGAAGAGCTTAATTCACAGTATAAGGTCCTTCTCTCCATCTAATTCGATTTATCGCTTTGCGTTTGGATCTGTGATCCGCGCCATTTTCAAGGATTCTGATTCGTCGTACTTTTAGTCATTAGTCTCTCGTAGATCTTTGTGAATTACGATCCTGGATTCGAGTTGATCGACGGTTGATGTCGTTGCTCTGTATAATGTCTTCGATGGTTGATTCGAAAAGATAGATAGAAATGGAAGGAAACTCAGAGAGAATGGCTAATGCGTTTAACTCATAGACACTTGCTCAGATTTTAGATTGGTTGATTGTATTGGTTGGACGATCAGTGACTGTTTACATTTTAATAAGATGACATTAGTAGTGATTCATTTTTGTTCGTTATGTTCATAGGATAAGAGGAAAGATGCTGTTAAGAAGGTTATTGCGGCAATGACTGTTGGAAAAGATGTTTCATCGCTTTTCACTGATGTAGTCAATTGTATGCAAACGGAGAATCTGGAGCTGAAGAAGCTTGTTTACTTGTATTTGATTAACTATGCTAAAAGCCAGCCGGATCTTGCTATCCTTGCAGTTAATACTTTTGTAAAGGTAACACTCTCAAGCTAACTTTCATATACACCTACTTTATACTGTGACCTACCCAAACGAAAACAAGAAGACATATTGCTATCAGTTTTAAGACTTTCGGCTTTGTATTCGGCAGGATTCACAAGATCCAAATCCTTTGATCCGTGCTTTGGCTGTGCGGACTATGGGCTGCATTCGTGTTGATAAGATCACAGAATATTTATGCGATCCTCTTCAGAAATGCCTAAAGGTTGAGTTTTTTGTTTTTTATGCTACCTTGCCACTGGAACATGTATCAACAACATCTTTATGTCCCTCAATAAGTTCCTATTTTTTTTAATTCAGGATGATGATCCATATGTCCGCAAGACAGCAGCTGTTTGTGTTGCCAAACTGTTTGACATAAATGCTGAATTAGTCGAGGATAGGGGTTTCCTTGACGCCTTGAAGGATTTAATATCAGACAATAATCCGATGGTTGTAGCAAATGCTGTAGCAGCCCTTGCAGAGATACAAGAGAAAAGTACTAGTCCGGTCTTTGAAATTAATAGTGTCACCCTTACAAAGCTCCTTACAGCTTTGAACGAATGTACCGAGTAAGTCTTTCCTGATTTCCCTATCCTACATTCACTCAGATTGTGTATGATTGACTATTTGTAGCGTTCTCTTTTGTTTCTGGAGGATGTTCAGATTGACGTAATTACTCAGAGAAAAATAATCTGTTGAGTTCCAAAATGATTTGTTTCTTGTGTTTTAGCATCAGTTTATCTATGATTTTTATTGTGTATTCAAAGTTTAGGATGTCTTTGTTCATTTGTTGTTTTTGAAGGTTTTTTCTGTGTAAATAGATACCCATGGTTTGAAATTCGGGAAAAGGATCCATTAAGGACTATATATTCCTTGCTTGCTTACTGGATGCATATTTATAGCTTTCAGTCTTAATAATACCGTCTGTGTTCTTCGCAGATGGGGTCAAGTTTTTATTTTAGATGCTTTGTCGAGGTATAAAGCAGCTGATCCTCGTGAAGCTGAAAATATTGTTGAGAGAGTCACTCCAAGGTTACAACATGCCAACTGCGCTGTCGTGCTTTCAGCTGTTAAGGTGACTCTTTCAAAAAGAAAAAAGAAAAAAAAAATCCTTGGGAGTGTCATCTGTTTGTCAGTCAAACTCAAACTTCTTTGTGAAGTGTCAACCACATGCCTTTGCGTAGTTTCCTAATGCTATTCCTCCTTTGTTCTTTTTCTCTGCGAACTTTTCCAGATGATCCTTCAGCAGATGGAGCTAATTACTAGTACAGATGTGATTCGAAATCTTTGCAAGAAGATGGCTCCCCCCCTAGTTACATTGCTTTCTGCAGAACCTGAGATACAATATGTTGCACTTCGTAACATTAACCTTATTGTCCAGAAACGACCCACTATTCTTGCCCATGAAATCAAGGTAACTTGATCATGTCTCGTAGAATCTCAGAATAAGCAGTTGATATACTCTTATCTATTGATAATGGTTTACGCTTTTCTGTTAGGTGTTCTTCTGCAAGTATAATGATCCGATTTATGTGAAGATGGAGAAGTTGGAGATTATGATAAAACTTGCTTCTGACAGAAACATAGACCAGGTTATCCTTACGACACTTTTATCATCTGCTGTTTGTCCAATTTTTTATGTTTTGGTTCATATCATGATGGTTTCTGGAACTTGCTAATGTAGGTTCTTCTGGAGTTCAAAGAGTATGCCACGGAAGTAGACGTTGATTTTGTTCGGAAGGCTGTTCGTGCAATAGGCAGATGTGCCATCAAACTAGAAAGAGCAGCTGAACGGTGCATCAGTGTTCTACTTGAGCTGATCAAGATCAAAGTAAACTATGTAGTTCAGGAGGCCATTATAGTCATCAAAGATATCTTTAGAAGATATCCAAACACGTAAGTTGATTTATTGGAAATTTTCTTGTTGTTGCGGCAACTTAAGGTGACTCTCTTTAATCTTTGCTCTGTCATTCAAAACAATGTACAGGTATGAGTCCATTATTGCAACACTCTGTGAGAGTCTAGACACATTGGATGAACCAGAAGCTAAGGTAATCAAAGTTGTTTGTTTGCGTGGTGCGAAATAGCTGGAAGTCTCCCCATCCGAAATAAATCTTAAATAAGTGAAACTCATAATATTTGTTGGCATCTTGAAAGGCATCAATGATTTGGATCATTGGTGAGTATGCTGAGAGAATCGACAATGCGGATGAACTTCTTGAAAGCTTCCTGGAGAGTTTCCCTGAAGAACCAGCACAGGTCCAGCTGCAGCTTCTTACAGCGACAGTCAAACTATTTCTGAAGAAGCCAACTGAAGGCCCACAACAAATGATTCAGGTTCTGCCATGACCTTTATTATGAACCACACCTTCGAAACTATTCAAGCGCATGAATTATGACGACAGGCCTGTTTCTGACATGTTTGATGTTTCAAATTTTAAGGTCGTCTTGAATAATGCTACTGTGGAGACAGATAATCCTGATCTCAGGGATCGTGCGTACATATACTGGCGTCTTCTATCTACTGATCCCGAGGTATGTTTCCTCGATATGTTAATTCTACTCAACTAGTTCAAGTACATTGGACAATAAGCAACAATCATCCCTTTTACCTACAAGTATCAGTGCTCTTCTTTTGACTAGGCGGCCAAGGATGTTGTTTTAGCTGAAAAGCCTGTGATTAGTGACGACTCAAACCAACTTGACCCGTCACTACTGGATGAGCTGCTTGCAAATATTTCTACCTTGTCCTCTGTGTATCACAAGCCGCCAGAGGCTTTTGTAACTCGCTTGAAAACCACAGTTCAGAAAACGGAAGATGAGGACTATGTGGAAGGGAGCGAAACAGGATATTCCGAAACATCTGGTAATCCAGTTAATGGTGCAGCTTCCCCTGCAGCCGCGACACAGCAAGCTCCTGCAGCGGCTGCCCCAGCTCCTGTGCCTGATCTGCTAGGTGACCTAATGGGGCCAGATGATGCTGCAATTGTCCCAGTAGATGAATACACAACTCCGTCAGGGTGAGTATGGCTTGAATGGTGACAAAAAGTTTTATTGCAATTAAAGTCCCTACAGACCACATTTGGGGTGTGCAATGGACTGGTTTTATTCTCACTCATCTATTTGGATCACCTTGTCATAAATGTAACTCGGATCAACTAAAAATTGCGTGCAGTCCTCCGCTGCCTATTGTCCTGCCAGCATCAAGCGGTCAAGGTCTACAGATTAGCGCTCAATTAACCCGACAAGATGGTCAAGTATTCTACAGTATGCTCCTCGAGAACAACTCGCAGTCGCTTCTAGATGGCTTCATGATTCAGTTCAACAAAAACTCATTCGGCCTTGCAGCTGCCGGGCCTCTTCAAGTACGCAGTCGTTGAATAGGCTATATACATCCACGCTTATATTATTAACCTGGATCCTTGAAAATTATATCTGGGTTTTGTACTATTTTAGGTTCAACCTCTACAACCCGGAGCATCTGCAAGGACAATGTTGCCAATGGTATTGTTCCAGAACCTGTCTGCCGGGCCTACCAACTCTCTTTTGCAAGTTGCTGTCAAAAACAACCAGCAGCCTGTATGGTACTTCACCGATAAGATTGTACTTCACGCTCTTTTCTCAGAAGATGGTAGGATGGAACGTGTGACCTTCCTCGAGGTAAAAGACTATAACATATGATAAACAGTTCATTAACAATACCACACCAGCATGTTAGTGATTGAGTACAAAGTAGAAATGGGCTTTCGATCTTGAGATTATCTAGTATTTAGTGGCTGGTTTGGTGCTCTATAACTTACCCTAGGTTATGATTTCTTTGATTTAAGTATCTAGGTTCAGTAAGAAGTAGAGTAAGATATTGATTTCTGATCATAACAGTATCTCACAGCCTTTTTGTCTTGGATAATTTCTGACTAAAGATATGAAACATTTGTTTTGTGATTTAGACATGGAGGTCGTTACCGGATTCAAACGAGGTCCAGAAGGAATTCTCTGGTATAACGATCACGAGCGTCGAGTCAACACTCGACTTGCTTGCCGCGTCAAACATGTTCTTCATAGCAAAGCGTAAAAACGGAAACCAAGACGTGCTCTATCTGTCAGCCAAAGCCCCAAGAGACGTACCTTTCTTGATCGAACTAACCGCCATGGTGGGTCAACCCGGTCTCAAATGTGCGGTCAAGACTCCAACCCCTGAGATCGCTCCTCTCTTCTTTGAAGCCCTCGAAATTCTCTTCAGGCCTTGATTTTGATTTTTACAATGGTAACCAAATTATTTTAGTGTATCTAGTAAGTGATTATTGTTCTTTTTTCTTGTTTTGCCTCGCTTGGTATCTATATTTGCTCACTGTTTGTTTCTAATTTTTGTAATTGGACCCACTCGAAAGAGCTTTGATTTTTACTTTTTTGTTGTTGGTGTTGTTGATTTTACTTCTGTGATGATGACTTATTATTTTGATCACTTAGTACATTAAGTGACCGACATGTAATCAAAAGTTCTCCAAGTGGAACTAAACACATTCTCACACGTAAACTACTTATAGTGTTTGAAAATTTGGTGCTTTCTTCGCAACAGATGTGCGCAGATGGATGCATATAGACAATGGGCCCGTTATGCCGACGTTGCGTATCTTAGTGCGAATCATGGTTCTTCTGTAACATACGGTTACAAAATTAGCTTTGTTGAAACTAAGCTTCTTGGTATTGTTAGAGACCTCATACGTAAGCTCAAATGCAAGGTACATATTATTAGATCTAATAAAACCTAAACAAATTGAATGTGAGGACAATGTAGTAGCGTGATATTGAAGTAATGCCACCGAATATAAGGGTTTTAGTCAGGGCTCGCTACATATTAAATGTACTATATAATAAGCAGCTTCCGTAACCGAGCCTGTTTCCTTAATAGAGGTTGGGATTGTTTTAACCATTGTTTTATACTACTTCACTATAAGATATTGACCAAATAATCTTACTTTGTAATTTGTTCTGATATTTTGCTTCCTAGTTAGTTTTGTGTCTATATGATATGTATATTTAGCTGGTTTAGTGTTTTGCCGATAATAACCGTTAATTTGAATTCGAGCGAGTACGATTTTTAGTGGAGACAATATATACGAAGGGATCCAAGCTTTAAAAAAAATATTGATACGATTTTATATTATATCAGAAGATATTTCACTTATATAATAATTACTCAGTGGCCCGCCAAAATAATATATTAATCTCCCTATAGATAATGTTTTAAATCTTGGGATTTCATATCCAATATTTTACTAAATAATGTTAAAAAAATATATATTTCTTGCTGATTTATTAATCTGGATTTTTTTCAGCTTACTTTTTAGAAATTATAAAGCGTATTTTTTTATATTTAAGATATTGTAACTTGTAAATGGGATATTAATGTGCTTTACAATCATTGGTTTGAAACTTAGAATGCTTATAAATTAAGTAAAACTAATATGCTTATATATCCATATATATATATATATATATATATATAAGAATAAACTTGGAGCGTGAATCGTAAAATAAAAATTAATTCATAAATCCAGATGGCTTTTGTTCTTTAAAATAATATAAATCGGGAGTTTCCTTGTACGAGCTGGTTTGTGATTTCATGAATATTATAAATACAAAAAAAAGTTTGATTAACAACCAAAATAAACCATTAAAGTAATGTGAATTTGATTTTCATCTCTTGATAAAGTCGCCTCTCTCGTCGCAGCTAGTCTTCTTCTTCTCTAGCTTCTTCTGAAAATTCTTCTTTATTTTCTTGTTCAACACAAAACGTCAAGAGCTTCAGGAGGATCCTACCAAAAGTAAGTATGTTTTTTTTATGGAAAGACCAAAGCTTTTTTTTTTCCTGGGTCTTTGGTAATTTACTCATCTTTACTTGTTCTTTATTCGTCTCCGTTACGAAAGAAGTACCTTTTATATTTGTTTCGTAGGATCACGAACTCTGTTTGTTCGCTTCTTCTCTTCTCTGTTTTGGTTTGCTCTGTTTGGTAGATTTGTGAACTCTTTTCCTTTTTGTTTCAACCCACTTGTTTAGTTTCTGGTCCTACTGTCTTTATCTTTGATCTCTCTGTTTTTTTCTTTTTTTTTTTTCTTCGTCTATTAGGGTTTGGACTTGATTTTGGTACTTATAGTATCTCTCTTATATCAAAACCTAACTTATAGCACAGCTCAAGATGTTCTTAGGATCATATAATTTTCCATGACTTTTATGATATCTAAGATTCTAAATAACTTTTTTCCGCCAATGAACTTTGAATACACAAGAGTCTATAAGGGTTTGAGTGTATTGATGTAGATACAACTGTGTTGTTTTTATCTTGTTGACAGCTATTATCTCATTGTTAATGCAAAGCTACGTTACATTGAAGTGTTTATATGTGGTTTCTCAGTTACTAAGTAATGATCATAGTCTCATAGAGCTGGTTTCTTCCCTCGCATGAGAGTTTCAAGAACTGAGTTCTCATATATTTGGTCTGAAAATTTTCAGGTCTTAGGAACTCACTGATCTGCCAACTGTCCAAAACTTGGTTTAAACATCCAAAGAATGGGTTGCTGCTGTTGTTTCCCGATTCTCCCCGAAGTAAAAGCTTCTTCTAAATGATTCCTTACGAATGGTTGTTTTGGTTTTTCTTTTTCTTGATGTTTTATTGTAATTTCTGCAGAGTTCAAGAACTATAGATGAGCATGTTCCTTTATCTCGTGCTCCTCCTTCCTCTGTGGCACCTACAGGAGAAGTAAATAGAAATTTAGCCTCTAATCTATATACGGCGCCGCTTCAGCCGCCTCTTCCTGTATCATTCGCGCCGAGAGATGTTCAAACTCCATCGAAATTGCCGATAACTCAGAGCAACTCGAGCGAAGGAGCTCGTGGAACCACAACACACAATGTTCCAGAAAAAGTTACAGGAAAGGAAACATGGCCTGTTGATGATTTTACTGATATTGATCTCAAGAAAAAGGATCGAGAAACCATCGACGAGTGTCCTATTTGCTTAGAAGGTATTTTATCATTCAAAGTTACATAACCAAAGATGGCTTTGGGTAAATATCTTCATCTTCTTTATTTGTTTTGTTTGTTTGCAGAATATGACATTGAGAACCCGAAGTTGCTCACGAGATGTGGCCACGATTATCATCTCGCGTGCATTCTTGAATGGATGGAAAGAAGTGAGGCTTGTCCAGTTTGTGACAAGGTTTGTGTGTCAGTTGTTGTTTTTCTAACATACATTTTCGTTTTTCTCGAGTCACTTGACAATAGAGTCTGTTTCTTTTGTTCTTTGCGCAGGAATTGGTACTCATTGAATCATAATCGAAAGTCACAACATGTGCGAAGAAAAGGTACAGAAGACTTGATTAGACTGGCATTAGGGGATAGTGTGGTGGTATATGATTGACATTGTTTGTATGTCTTACTACATTCATAAGCTTTATTGTTACCAATCTTTGATTGATTATTCCTATCAGACAAAAGATAAAAAGAAGCTTAGGATGTAGCAGAAATTACATTTGATTGTTTGATATACTTTGAAAAATTCTTCTATATTCACAGTTTGTTTCTCAATCTAAATTTATTCCTCGAAAAGTTAGTTTGAGAAAAACCTGAAACTGCAGAGATTTTTACTGTGTAAAAAGAAGGATTCTCTGACAAATTTCTTACATAACAGTTCTTTTTATTACTAAAAGCCTCTGTATAAATCTAACTCTTATAGCTAAAATAATGATTATAAAAAAAACAAGAAACTCTAACCTTTATAACTTTTACAATAAGATAGCCCTAAAAACCTTAAACCTCTCTCTATTACGGTGAATTGTTATGAGTCACATTAGATAAAAGCCTCGTTAACTTACTCAATGTCTCTCGAGCCGACACAGTACCAGGATGATCCTCTCCTGAGATCGAAGTTCTGATGAAGATCGCTTTTCTGATCAGATCCTCAGCCACACTGTACTGCCCACCTCGTAACATCATCTTAGCTCGAGTCTCTAGCACGGTGGCTCGAGCCAGAGCAAGTTCTTCCCATAAGATAGGATTTAGCTGTGCGCTTGTCTGAACCGGTCTCCAACAAAGCGACTTGTCTAGCCACTTCTCCACCGGCGTTACTAGCGTTTGGTCAGCCGCTTCAAGAGCGTTTGTGCAGACCCTGAGTAGCTCCACCGCTGCGCTGCATCGCGAAAAAGTTATGAAAGTTCTAATCGCTAGAGGCAAGATTACTTGTTTCACAAGAATCAGGAGCTCTGTTATCTTCAGCTGAATAGTCGGAGCTTCATTGCTGAAACCGAATAGCATGAAGCAAACCCCCCAGATCTGCTCTGCGGTATCAATGGTCGAGCCACGGCTTACCACCGCTCGAACCACTGCAGGCGCGTTCTCGTGAACCAGCACTCGGTTCCTCGCGTAGAGTTTCACCAGCTCGTGAATCTGTATAAACCCTAGCTTAACGCTGCTGGTTCGAGCAATGTTGAATCTCAGCAACATAGAAGCAGCTTCAGCTCCTGATCGTTTGGAGTTTGAAGAAGTGAAACCGCAGGTTATAGCGCGTCTCAGTCTTCTCCACAGCTGTTTCGGACCTCTGTGTTTCTCAGGAAGTTTATAAGCAGCCAAAGCTAATAAAGAGGCTGGAACCGGCGCCGGAGCTAACCACCCGCCCGCAACAACCATTCTCGTAGCCAAACTCCTCGGTCCATCCGCATGATCAAAGATCGAAAAACACACTTCAAACAGTTGCAACAGAAACGCACTTCTTCTCAACAAGCTCCCGTCCCGACCACTACATGACATCTCTCTCAACGGCATTCTGTTTATTGTATCCAAAAGCCGGCTAGGGTTTATAGGAAGCTCGGACAATATCGCTCCAACGACCGCTAACCCCAAGGTTAACCTCCCGAGCTTCTCTTCAATCGCTCTCAACGCATCCATTTCAGAAACCGGATAATCTTTAACGTTACCCTGCATCAACGATATAGCTTCAGCACCAGAGAGGTAAGAGAGTTTCATCGGCTCCATGTTCATAACTCGAGAGAGACGAGTAGATATCAAAATGTGTGTCCCTCCTCCAAACCGAGGAAGAAGATCCATCACAAGCTTCGAATCCCACCAGTCTTTTTCGCTCTCCAAGTTATCAATCACAACCAAGAACGGTATATTCCTCATGAGCTCTTTCCTGATCCTTGAAACCGCAGCATCTTCTTGGTCTTCAAAGCTCTTCACCCGCGTTTTATCAGAACAATTCTCTATCCCGACATCAACATCCAAATACTGATAAAGATTCAGATAGTTCTGTCTGATGTAACGGCTCTCACCGCCTATCCAAAGCACCATTTTATACCTCTGGTGATGCCTGTAAGCAAATTCAAGAAGCAGCTCGGTTTTACCAATACCTGATTCACCAGAGACGCAAGCCACACCTTTCCCGTAAGCAACTTTCATCGACCGTTTTCTCCTCGTGTTCCGTCCTAACTTCATTTGATTCCTCGATGTTGGTAACTCCGTGCTTTGCATCTCAATCTCCTTCTCTGACTCTTTCCACACAACTTTCTCTTTCCCTTTCTTACGTCTCTCTTCTGCAGAACCGGTTTTGTTCCACCCTAAGATCACATTCTTCTTCTTTCTCGTCGTTCTTGCCTTCAACTCAAAGTAATCCCTCTCCGAATCTCCAGCAACATCTCCGAACAAAACAAACTCTAACTCTGATAGTTCCTTCTTCCTCCCGACAAAACTCTCGTTCCTTGGATAAGGAAACTCCTCTTTCTCCGCTTTATCACGCCATTTCGTTAACCTCTCAACTATACTTCTCCTCCCTAACCTCATCGCCAATAACGTAACCGCCCTGAACACACAATCTCTCCAGTTACCTTCATGAGCTTCAAGCTTCCATTCATCAAGACGAGATAACACATGAACCGCTTCTTTCCACTCTTTCTCAATCCCTCCATACAAATCCCACAGCTCACCTCCGTGCTTCTCCCACAAATCTCCTCTCTTCTCAACTATATCTCTCACAAGACAGTCACCTGGAGAAAGATCAAAGAAAACAGGAACAAGATTCTTCTTGTCCGCGAAAAACCGTAGCTCCTCAATCGTGTAAGGGTTCTTGAAAGCCTTTCTCGTCAAAATGATAACACCAAACGAAGCACCATCCATAGCTCTCTCCACTATCCGCTGCTGCCGAGAACTCCTACACCTTCCTCTATCCGACATGAAACAACTCATCCCTTGAAACTCCAACTCAGCTCTTAACCAATCCGCAAACCGAAGCAGAGAAGGTTTCTGACCGCACAAACCCAAAAACACATCGCAACAACTCACTCTATTATAAGAAACAGAGACGGAAGACGTCTGAGTATACGAAGACGAGTCATGACACCCTCTTCCATACCTAGAAGGTGTGCAAGAGATCACACTACTGGAAGCAACCCGATCAGGTTCAAGACTCTGAGACTGAGGAGGAGGCTGCAGGGAGTTGAACCCGAGGTCAGGGTCTTGAAAGCCAGAGCTGGAGCTAAGAGGGTCAAAACTATCACATTGAGCATCAGAGCGAGTAGATTCGGAATGTTCTTGTTGGAGTTTAGGAGATCTTGGAGAGAAGAAAGGAGACTGGTTAGCAGAGAAGAAAGCAGCAGATGAAGATGAAGACATGTTCCTACAAGGCTTTGTCGGATACTGTCCGAACCTAGAACTGTCACCTCGAGAATCCATAACCACAACCACAGTTTTTCCTTTATTGACAATCTATCAAATCCCATAAATGCAGCCTATAAACCCATTGAAGCTGCTAATCTGATAACAAAAAAAGGTGAATACATCAAAAAAAAAGTCAAAAGCATGATAAAAGGAGTAGACTTTGGGATTTTTCAGATTTCGAGAGTGAGCTGTAGAAAAAGATGTAAGATTTGGACAGACATGAACAACACTAGAAGGAAAGTTAACAGCTTTCAGAGTTAATTTAGTGCATAAATTTAGTAAGAAAATGAACCATTAAACGGAGATGAAATCTATATATATTATTACCATAAAGCTTTTTTTTTTTTTTTTTGAAATCTTGATAATAGTAGTGAATGAATAGTTTTCACACATAAGGAAAAAAAAAACCACTTCCTAAAATGAAAATAATTGATATTGAGGGACGTTGCAGATCTAAGCAGAAAGGGAAATAAAATAATCATTTTTTTCATTTTACTGAAAATGAAAGTTTTTATTTTTATTTTTATTTTATGCATTTTTTTTCTAAATTCGTACAGAAGGGATTCAGATCTGAGATACTTACATAGCTTAGCGTTCTTGTACCATCAAACAAGATCAATCTTGAAGTATTAGTTGTATTCAAGAAAATCTTGAAGTATTTTGCTGTATTCAAGAACTTCAGTAGAATGATGAACTCTTGAAAAAACCGAAACTTTATTCGGGTTTTTGGAATGAGGAATGAGAGAAATGACTGGGAGGAGTCTCTAGAGTTTGATTGTGAATCCACCTGAAGAAGAAGAAGAAGAAGAAGCCAGGTTGGATTAAAAGGACGTGTGTGGAAATTCTTTTAAAAGAGAGAGTGTATCAATCAATGAGAAAGGAGTTGAAAGTGAGAGAGAGGAATAAACAAGAGTAACGAGAAGCTCTTTCATAGAGTTAGTAGTCGAATGCATCGACCATTTTACAGATAGACTTTGAAAAGGACTCTAGTTTTGGAGAGGGTTTTTAATTAAAAACATGGGGAGAGACAACAAAAAATACTGAGATATTTTTAAAATGGAATATTCATTTAAAAGAAAGAAAGAAAGAAAATTAAAACCCAGAAGAGAACAAGAAATGTTTCTTAATACCCAGAAGAGGAAAAACCTATCAAAGCGTGGGATGTTTATGGTATTTTTTGGCTCGATTTTAGAGAAGAGTGTGAATCGTTTAGTAGAGAGGCTTACCGTTTTTTGAGTTTTTGAAGCAACCGAGAGAGAGCAAGAAGATAAATATAAGTAAGTTTTTCGAATATATGTGTAGAGGAAAGTTAATTTTTTAGGGGTCCTTATCCAATAAACAGAAACATGGGCACTGTCAAATCATAACAAAGAAAGTGGAAAAAAAACATACACAAAAAAAAAAAAAAAATCACACATAAACACAGAAAGTCTCTCTCTCTCTTCTCTTTCTTTCCCTCGCTGTCTAGAGATTTGCTTCTTTTCTACTCATATTATTGTTCAAAAGGAACCAGAGAAGAGACAGAGGTTGGGAGAAGTGAAATTCGAACTTTTAAAAATGATTTAAATCAAAACAAGAACAAAAAAAAAAGAAGAAGAAAAGAAGTGAGACCTAAAGGAAAAGAGAGATTACACTAGGTATGGCTTGTGGGCTCCACATCACAAGTCTTTTTTATGTTCATCAATATTTTTGTGTCCTGAAACTTCTGATGAACAATGTTTCTGATAAGAAATTTTCATGAATTTAGTCTCTGGGTTAGTAAATAAAACAGAGGTTCATAGTCACGTCCCTCCCGAATCAGGATATGGGCGTCGCTGTGCCTTTTCCTCTGCTATTTTCTTGATTATTATAAGTATATCTTCAAAAGTCCGATAAATTTTCCCCTATAAAAATATACATTGCACCATGTTTTGGCTTCATATACATTTAACGCATTCATTAATTCAGCGCTAAAATCCGATTGGACTATAAACCACGCAGGACGTTGTTGTTTACGAACGAATGATTGTATATTTGTTGTATACTTGTATGCATATATAGTTGTTGACATTGACAAATGACAACATATGATTTTAATATCTACACGATCAATAGTTGACACAACATAATGAAACGTTCTTATGTTAATAGGAAAAAGAAAAAACATAATGAAGCGTTGTGACGTGCTAGTGGTAGACCAAAAGCCATGACGTAGATAGATTTGTAGCATGAATTATCAATTAGAAAATGGAATTTGGTAGGGCTTTTATCAACAACAATATGAAACTAATTAATTAAATTATTAATTGTTTACTGTTCTATTACTATTACGCTGAATCTTGAATAGTTGCATTACAATAAACAATCTATTTGTTTACATCATTTCTTTGTTAATTTGCCTATAACTAACGGTCGGGTCAATTCAAATAGATAGATCACACGTTCAGTATAATGGCATGATAATATTAAAAACATTTTATAATTGTTTGGTCTGATTTTACGATCAATTAAAAGGGGATGCTTCTTTTTTTATTTGTTTATTTCAATATACTTCCATTTGACATAACATTTGATTTGATTTATACATTGTAATGTACCGTACATTTACGATTCAGTGATCTTAAAGATTTGTTGCTTTGTTTTACTAGACTAATTTGAAAATAAATAGTTTGTTAATATGTACTACGTAGTACTAATTAAGGCTTCTTTTCTCATTCGGATTCATTGTTATGTACGAATATTAAAACACATACATACATTCATGATTTTATCTCTCTGGTGCATAAGGTATCTTAAAACTAATGTTCTAGTTTGTTCGGAAAGACACACATGTTAACACAATTTTAGTATTAATTAGACGTGTTCACGACCAATGTTTTTGTAGGTGGGTCAATAATTGAAGACGTAGACCTTCCCATGAACGCAGTTCAAGTCTCTGCCTTTCCAAGCAATAATTATTGAATCTCTAAAATAAACTCCATAAATTATGTTTAAATAGGATTTATGTATATATTTGTGCTAAAGCCTTAAAATTGGGTAGACGGCTTATTTTGATAAATAAAGTAAACGAATAATCTAGTCATGGCTCAATTTTCAAAAGGGTTTGATTAGTAGACGTATAACCTGAATTTCAATAATTGAAGATGTATTACAACATTTGATTTCTTTTTTATTCTTCTTGTACCTCTAACTTATACTCCCTCTGTTTTCATTTAGTTGTCGTTTTAACTATATGCACACAGATTAAGAAAATATTAATTATCTTACTTTTTCAATACAAAAACATCATTAATTATCTACCTAAACACAATTCAACCAATAATAAAACAGTCTGCAAAATAAAAATAATTAAAAAAATAAAAAGTTAATAAATTTTGCATTGAAAACCTAAAACGACAACTAATTTAAAACGAAAAAAATTCTCTAAAACGACAACTAATTCAATACGGAGGGAGTATTTCTTTTTCGAAATCAAACTTGGAGCCAGCTTTGATAAATTTGATAATGAACTATTGTTAACCCCTAACTCGAATATTAGATGGTTATAAAATGTTAAGATATGAAATGAAACAATAGGCAATAGCCTTGTTATTGACACCATATGGTTTTTTTTGGGACTAACAAAACAACTCAATGATATGTGCTGTTTTTATGGTACACCGAATGATGTTCGATGTTTCTCTTGTAGCTTCCCAAGTCGGTCCAAAAGACAGTTTTGTATCTACATGCTCACTCCCCCACGTGTCCTCACGTGATGTTAAACATGTTAAACGTACGGTCCTGATTCCTTCCACCACTCCATTTTCACACGAGTCATCCACGGCTCCAAATTAGCGCGTCTCCAGCACTCGCACTTCAAAATTAGAAAGTGGTATTGTCCGATATATCGAGGCCCATCATCCGTATGAAACCATGATTAATTAGGTTAAACAAAGTTTGAAGATAAACGGTTTAGCTTTATCCAAAATTAGAAAGAAAATTGGGCTTAACTTAAAAGAGTAACGTCAAATGAGTCCTCTCAATTGTGGACCAGTGGACCTTAATTGCACGCACAATAATTACCATTAATGTCAAAACACCACAATTTATGATAATATTTCTTATTCCCTTTTGACAAATTTATGATATCGTTCTTGCTGAAATTTTGAGAGGACTCATTTGGTAGAAGGAGTAATTATAATATAGTAATAAAATGTATACTGTATGCACGGCAAAAACATACAAAGAATGCGGCCGAATTGTACATGTACTGATGATAATACAACATCAATATGCATGATTGACTTTTTGGTACTAGTGAAATATAATAGGCAAGAAAAGAAAAATGGAACTTACTAATACTAAAGTTAAATTACATTGTAGTACCACGGATTAATTTGCAGAGTGAAACAAAGGTGTGAACTAAGATCCTTTCTTCTATGTGGTTTTGGTAGCTGCTCTGCTCAGAGAGTTCTGAAACATTACTATAGTATATTCATTATTAGGCCAACTGTTGGACTCCAACCCAACGATTCCCTATGATTGTGATACATATGCTAATTTGAATATATTTTTATTGTTTCTAAATAAAGAGTGTAAATGGTGTTTACTAGAGTAGCAACTAGCAAGTATATAAATATATACAAATAGCATAAAAAAGAAGATTTTAATCTGTTCACATGTATTCTGATGTGAAAAACAATGTACTCGATCCCTCGTTTTGACTATTTTTCTTTTATTTTTCTGATTGGTGTTAATTAAAAAGAAGAACTCAAAGTAATTTACATCTTACGATAATTTTTCCCTTAACTTAGAAACCAACCACCCTGAAAATGAAAAGAGGTCGAATGTTACTTCATGTTTCATTACAGAACATATTGATTGGACAATTCGGAATTTAATTGTTTTGATGTTTCTGACGAGAGCAATGAATTGTAGTTTTTCATTGTCACTGAATCTAGTGACAAACATGATAACCTCAAATTGGAGCATGTGAATTTGATGGAAACATTTTCTTGCTCAAACAGTTTGTACATACAAAAGATAATTATTATGCACAGTTTTTCTATGTCCCAATTCCTATGATTTGAGATTTGCCTATAACAGTCACAAATACTAAGATTTCAACATCGTTCCAACATATTAATTCATAATCCTAATTCCTAAATCAAATTGTTATCGTTAAAGCATGTGAATTGTAATTTAGATAATTCATATCAGAAATGCAAATTTCAACAACACTTGGTCCAAATAAAATAAATATAAAAAAAAACATGCTATCTAACAGCCAAACATTTATATATATATATAGAGGGCGTGAAAAGAATTAAATACAGAGACTACCCAATTAGATCTCTTCTTTAAATAATAACACACTCCATGTCGACAAAACTGCACGTTATGCTCCAAAGTCCAAACACAAAAAGATTAGTTAAAAACTTAAAAGTTAAATCTTAGCTAAGAAAAATTAATAAAGTGTAGTTTAAACTAAATTATTCTCACTGAGGTTCATTTCTGATGTCTCTTTATTAATGCATTGACAGTATTGTCTCCTCGTGGCTTTCTTTCTGTTTGAATTCAAAACTTGTCTTTGAAACCTTCTCATAATGGTTTACACAAAACATGTTTGAGTCTCTCAGCTCTCTATACCAAGGAATCTTTGATGAAAGCCAAAAAGAACCAAACCGTTCAATTCATAATTAGAAGAACTAAACCAATATTTTGCAGAGTCGATATGATTCAAAGTTGTTATAACATTTTATTTACTTTGGCAAATACTGAAATTAAAATCACAACAGAAACATTGAAACGTGGAAACCGTAAAAGTAAAGATTGGCTAAAAAAATCTACTTTCAAGAATTACTTTCTCCTGACTGCGACTCGGTAAGCTTAGTGGTGAAATCCCACACCTTCTTGGCAAATTCTGAGTCCTTAGCAAGTGGTAATGGTTTAGCAATGTTGCTATCTGAGAAGTATTCCCCTGTAACTCCTGCAACCTGAGGATTCAATGCCACGTAGCAAGTTGTCGCCGCCCCCTACAAAGTCAAATATTCGACATGACAAACAAAATCAACACCTACAGCTAGACCGTTTTATCTTTGGCCAGCACCAATTCTAGGAACTCCTAGAATGTAACTTAATCGGAAGAAAGTTGTGAACGGTTTTTGTTACACATAGCTTATCAGTGTGAAGTTCAGAGATTATAAGCATACCTGTGGAACAGTCTTTAGCACAAATTTAGCCACTGCACCAACAGCTCCTGCATCAAGCCGGTGACAGAGAATATCAGAAGAAAACGATCATTTGTTTAAATGTGTGTATACCTTAAAGAGCATGGTTTGATGAGCGTGGAATCAGATAAAAGAAGTTACCCGCCAAATAGGGGTTGAAGTAGCGTCCGAGATTCGTCATAATGGCTCCTGGATGAAGTGAATTTGCTGTTATATTGACTCCATCTTCCTGTTTTCATTCATAACAGATTTTGAGTCAAGATAACCATGGAAACACAGATTCTTGATTTGATAGATCGGATATTTTGTTGTAGTTACCTTCAGTTGCTTTGCAAGCTCGTTGGCATGCAATACATTGCAGAGTTTAGATTGTCCATAAGCTCGCATGCTACTGTAACTGCAGCGGAGGTCAAACCAAGGAAGAATGTTACATTTCGAAGTAAGGACAATATTGAAGAATTACTTTCTGGTTCACCATTAGTACCTTGCCTTGTCGTTGATCTTATCGAAGCGGACTCCTTCTGAATACGAGAACCGATGAGCTTCTGATGATAGATTCACAATCCTTCCTTCTCTTTTGCTCTCACGTGATGTGTTCTTCATTGTATCTAGCAGAAGCTTAGTCAGCAGAAAATGACCTGAAACATAATTGGATTACACAATCCATGGCAGAGATTAGAGACTAATAATGAGTAGCACATAACAATAATCTTGGTTTGATTATCTTACTCACCTAAATGATTGGTTGCAAATTGCAGCTCGATGTTATCCTTAGAGAGCATATAAGGACATGCCATAATCCCAGCATTGTTACTGACAAGATTTAGAGAACTCAAAAACATTAAACAAGAAGTCAAATAATCTCAAAATCGCTATATACACGAACCACAGTGTTTCGATAGCTTACATCAATAGGTTGAGTGGACGACCAGAAGATTTGTACTCAGATGCAAAGTTCCTGACAGATTCCATTGAGCTAAGATCTAACTCCATGACATCAAGTTTAGCTCCAGGGACTCGACTGACAATATCTTCTTTAACTTTAGCACCAGAGCCAGTGTTCCTCACCGCCATAACCACGTGCACACCACGCAGAGCAAGAACACGCGCTGTCTCTACTCCTATACCACTCGATGCTCCTGAAAACATAAACACAGACAAAAGAAAACTTAAGAAACCAAACAAGTCCATCAAGCTCAAAGCAGGATAACAAAATTAAGCTAGTTCCTAGCTATTTCAATACCCTGACAGTCTGATACAGAACATTTTCAATGCTGCATATGTCTATTAGTACACCAATTATGATCAACTTAGAACTCAATATACCAAGAAAAGAAGCTACACTTCACATACAAGACAAAACCTGTGGCTCAATTGATGATGCTAGACTCTAATTTATATGTAACTTGTGGTGCCTTTAAACTTCACCAACTCTTGTTTAAGCGTAAATGGATTCGAGTGTTCTTGATTCAATTATGATATATAACACAAACTACAGGCAGCTTAAACAGAGACTTATGTAAGTTTGTACAAAGCACATGTTGTTTTGCAGATCCTAAGTTATCTTCCCTTCAAGGCAAATGGTTCCAAACATGTTTCACAATGAATTCACCAAACAAAGCTCTCTTGAAAAGAAGCAAGACTGTTACTTGTTGATAAAAAGAAGTACAACTTTCAACAGTGACCGAACCAAAGACAGAACCTGATCATAGAAAACCCCAAAATCACCTCAGTTATACTAATTAGTGTATACAAACAATAAAAGTCAAATCTTTTTGCCTACAAGTGAAACTCAATTCTAAGACAAAATCAGAGAAGAAGACACAAAACTCGTGAATTTATAGGAAAGTCAACATATTTAGACAAAACCCATGTGTGAAAGTTGTTGATAGAAGAGACCTGTGACTATGGCAGTGAGGCCAGTTCCATCAACTCCATGAGTGACTTCCTCTGCAGTGGAACGAGACGAGAATCCAGATGCTCCTTTCGATCCGAAAAACCACATCTTTTGTGTTTTATTCTTGGAAAGTCAAGAAGATGAGGAGAAAGAAAGCAATCAACGCACACACAGTGTGTGAGAGAGATTTTTGTAAACGTTTTTCTTCTTCTTCTCGAGTGGTGGAGCGATTTCGCATTTATTCTTTCTTATTTTAATTTTGAGTTAGTAGTAACTTTTTGTTCATATGTGAAATGTGATTACTTTATAGTAAAACAAGAAGAGAAAGCGTGGCGAAGAGTCCTTTTACGTGTAAAGTGGAGAAGAAAGATTAGAGATCTGCAAATCCAAGTCGAAGGCGCTTACGTCACATCACATCTAGGAAACAAAAGTCAAAAAGTTTCCACTTTTATGAGTCATTCTAAAAGGGTTTTACAAATGTTCTCCGAGTCAGTTCCAACCTTAAAAACTAGCTTCATCCACTTTGGCTTGATTTAGTTAACAGAACTTAGAAGTTAGAAAATGTTGTCTTGTTACTTAGATTAAGAGTTAATCTGGTGTGAAATCGTTCACTTAACTTATTCCTTAGCCAAATTTTGTTCTTTCTTATTGGTTTCAAGATAAAATTAGTTGAACGATAATTTGGATGACGTGCACCAAATCCATTGGGCCTTACGAGTCAGCCATATGAGTGCCATTAGGGAACGAGAGACCGTGTGGCTCAGGTCGAGAAAGTTCTTGCTGTTGAGGTTTAATTTCGCCTTCACCAGTGACATCTAACTCCTGTAACGCAGCTTACAAATCCACACTTGTTGCTATCCGTATCACAATCTATTGCTTATGTGTTAGTCGGACCTGCTTGGTTGCCTCACATGTTATAGCAGTTAAGATCAGTATAAACAGTTAGCTAATGAAAAGACTTGTCACAAAAGGCAATTAATGAGACTGTTCTAATCAACTCTTACTCTGTAAAACAGAACAACATTACAATATCCCACATCAGTGGTTTGGGTCGCCTATAATAATTAAAGAGCTCATCAAGCTTTTAGATAATCAAACAAAATTTTTTTTAACAGAATGGACTAAGATGCAACTATTAGGAAGAAAACTAGAGTTCACTGAACATATCCCGGGAACTAATTTTTTTTTTCCCGTCTAGCTATCGTACATACTATAATTGGATAGAAACATCCACCTAAAGATGAGTTAATAGCAAGTATCTCGGACTAACATTTTTGTTAAGCCGTAGACGCTTTAACTGGCTCTAGCCAGTGCTATCTCATAAGCAAAAATTGAACTGTTGGAAATTGGGAGGGGCCGCGCGAACGCAGGCCCCCACTGCCACAAATAATGACGCAGGCTCTCCCCTTGGGGAGACCTTAAGCTAAGCACCCCTCCGATGTGTGCAATGGAGGTCACTAGCTTAGGCCACTCGTCTTCATGATCACGAGTTGACCCCGTCCAGGTAAGTACCTTTCAAGGTTCGACCTTCGTCTTATTTTATACTAGGCCAGAGCTAGTGTCCTATCGTCAATCTTCCGATGTGGGAGAAAAGAGCATTATGTTTCGCTGTTTTCTTAGCCATAGTTTCAGACAATGATGGGCCTCAAAGATTATATCTCGGCCCAATACCAAACCCATTTGTATGCTAGTCCAGTCAAAAAAATGAAGTGTTATATAACGTGATTTAATCATCATGGCCCATCAATGTCTAAAACTATGATGTCAAATTTTGTCACTCAAGTCTTGACCAAAAATTTGTCACTCAAGTCAGTCTAAACTTTAGACAAGAGTCTAATGAGTTAGGGCTTGACTGGTTTAACCGCAGCGGCTGCGGTTGCGATTGCAGGAGTTTGCAGAAACTGACGGTTGCGGTTTTAAGCGTTATTAAGCGATTCATACGATTGGTACTGCG
>OVBI01000842.1:0-50651 GCA_900406495.1 Sisymbrium altissimum
CGATATCTTCTAGTTCAGATATGAGCTGAAGAAACACATCGACATTCTGCTTACTCAGATTTTCTGTCATCTTGTAGCCAAACAGCTTTTCCTTGAGGTAAAATCGATTAGGTAGAGCTTTAGCTAGATAAAGCTTGTCCAAAGCTCTTATCATACCCGCTGCAGTTTTCTCTTTTCTTATCAGCCTCAATATTCTGTTTGTTACATTTAGGACGATAAGACCTCTTGCCTTCTTTACTATCACCGCGAAAGCTTCCTCCTTTTCATCTGCTTCTCTCCTTTCTTCTTCTGTTTCATCATCGTCTCGGACCCTAACTCGTGCAGTTCCTGTATCTTCTAAAGCCTTGCTCAGACTTTGAAGATCTATCTGCGCAAGCAGCTTATCCTTCCACAGAGTGTAATCCCCATGACCATCAAACTTCTCCAGATCTACTCTCGACGTTGACGACATGACCCCTTTCAGCTCAAACCACTAGAGTCACGCCTGTAGGCAACCTGGCTCTGATACCAATATGTGATAAAACCTGCAACACAAAACAAACTTTCAAGCAACAGATTCAACAGATTCTTTTATCACACACCAAGAGTAAGACCAAGAGGTGATAACACTCAGACTTCGAATAGAGAACAGAGAAAGAATAGAGAAGGAGAATGAAAGAAAGCGATAAGAAACACACACACAACTGTTAACCTAGTTCACACCGAAAGGTGTTACGTCTGGGCCGGGACACTGTTCCCGGAATCCACTAGATCATCAGTTTTACAGAGAAATGAAAACCCAGAACCCCTTACAAAGCTCTCTCTTAGTTATCGATTTCTCTCTGTGTTTCCCCAAGAACAAGAGCGAGTTTATGCTCTGCAATATGTTCTCTCACACGCTCTATCCTCTCTCAATACAATGACATAAGTATTTATACATGAGACCCTTTGTGACCTACAAAAGATCTTGCCACGCTCCTCGTACGGCCGATAAAGAAGAGCAGCCTTATCCCTTGATCCAATGCAAACAAAATAGCAATTGCTTTATGCTTTAATGAGCTGGCTGCAAAACGGCTATTTTAACTTTCTGCAGATAATGATCACGTATCCTATTACTTGAACATGTCATTCTTTCTTCTCTACGCTTCAGAACAGCTTGATCTTTAAGATTAAATCTCAACAATATTAAAAAAAAACGAACTAGTAATTAAATCAGCTAATTTCTTATATTCACCATAATTTCTTAAATTAAAATACGATAGAATTTTTTCAACTACCATTGATTTTCTTTTACGTACATCATGGACTACAATTAAATGATTCATAAATAAGCCCGATAATTAGGAAATTAGAAACATTAGATTTTGATTTATTGTGTTAAATAAAAAACCATTTTCGTGATAAGACATACAAAAAACTATTTCTTATCGTAAAAGCATATCTTAGGAAAATCACATGCTTAGCTGCTAAACATGTCTTTGCAGTACAAAAGTCATAAATAATACAAAAACCCGTACGAAACACGGAGTTCAAATGATCTGCAACGACAAATATTTAATAGATGATTCACTTAAATTAATTAATAATGCCGGATTAAAAAGTGATTAGTGTCTAATCAATCAATTTAATAATTTTATTTATGTATAATCGGTGAATGATATTGCTGACGTCTTGTAGGCACGCCTTTGTCTCTGTTGTCTCTGAGCCGTTGAGATACTTTCACATCTGCAAACACTTCGATGTTTTAAAATTGTAGATTTGCATTGCAAACGAAATCTGATTAAAATACTTGCAAACCAAAAATCTGCTGAGCCTTAGAATAGAGAGAATCTACACCTTTAGTACGGGGTTCAAACATCTAACAATACAAAAAATGTTGCTAGTCATGGATTTGAACTATTAAAAAGTCCCCCACATATGCATCAACAAATCACTGGTGATATATCAATATGATATTTCAGTTTTACTTGATCATCTCTGGCTTTAACGTAGGTTTTAGTTTAAGTTTTCCTAATCTTCAAGTTTTCATAATAGTTTCCTCAATATGAAAGATGTAAGATCTATCCCAATAATGATGATTTCCGATCATGGCATGTATCATATGTGGTTTGTGTCAGTGTTGTTTTGTGTCATCACAAGTTCAAATCCTCATGTTTCATTTTGCAGAAAATAAGTTATGATGATTTGATGCTCTTAACTTATTTTAGCATTGAAATGACTTATTATCTTTGACTACCAAGTGGATCGGTCAGTCGGTCACGGTTGGCATGATAAACCCAAAATCTGACCCTAGTCCTAGATGATTATTTTAATGTTTCTAGTGCTACTATGTTTCTTATCGGATCAACACAAAATATTCGACGGTATTCGTATTTTAAGTTTCTGATTCACCATTAATACACCAAGACTCTAGTTGGGTCAATATATGCACATATGTTAGTAGGACCTTCGTTGTTCCATTTTTTCGGGGTGTTAATGAAACATACTAATAGTATTTTAGAAACAGAAACCATTCGGTAGTTTTGGTTTTAAGTTAATTTGGAACGCGCAAAGATGGAATTGAAGCAAGACCAACTGTTGTACCCAACCAATGATTTTTGGTACCTTTTGGTAGATATTTTTTCGACTATGGAGAAGATGGAAAGATTATAAATTGATTTTTAAGATGATCTTATAATATTTAAATGAAAATGTTGAAGAGAGAGTACTTACAATCTTACAAATATCTATGAGACCAAAAATTATAAGACCACCTGTCTCATAGTGACGCACAAAGACCATAAACTCTTTCATAATTATTTAATTTATTTGTATAGTTTATTGCCCTAAATCCTTATGTGGAATCCAACGAACCTTATACGACAACAACAAAGATTAGTGTAAGATCGCATGTATAAATCTCCTCGACACTTGGAGAAACCTTAGTGGTTCAATTATGTGTATCAACTTTAAAAAATCAAGCACCATCAAATTCTTTACTTTTAGTTGTGCTTTTTAAGAAAATGTTAATTAAGGAACTTGAATAGTAACAATAATTATAATAACCTCTGCATTAACTCGTAGATCACATATATATATACGTGGCAACAAGATAGAAGTTCCAAATAACTTTAGCATATGAGGATTATTCTATTGGATTTGATGCTCGGTTACACCATGTTACCCAATGCCTTAACATTACTTCTTTAGACTTTAATCCTGCATGAATATTGAAAACGATAAATTAATGGCCCTCTAATGTCCTTGTTCGATGTTCATGAAAATGATGAAGTTTGGGTAACTAAGCATAAGTTTTAAACCACTAACCCACGGTTATCAATCCGATTCATTATTTAGTTTTTATTTGACTAATATCCCTAATATAAAACACAAAGAAAATGCAGCAACAAGAAGGGGCAATTTAGTATTTTCTCGATGATGATGCCTTTGGGGGGGGATGAAGACTTGAATGGGCAGACACAAGGATATATACGGAAGACTTATGACAACGACCTGTGAAAAGAGGTAAAGAGAACACCCAAGTTCTAATTGCCCTTTCTTTCTAATAATATTCTTTTGTTTTCCTTCTATGTCTACAATTCTGATTCTTTTCTTCGTTGGATAACAAATGCTGAATAGATTAATTATTCTTATTACTAATTAAAGAGCTCGTAGAACTATTTTTGTAATTTGAGATTGAAAAAAGTATATATATTGTAAATTGCCATAGAATCTTGCTTTTAGATAGTGATAACCTTATACTTTTGATTCTAGAAAGAACATAACTCTAAAAATGTAAAAAGATCTTTGTCTTGTCATCAGTCTCTATCTCTATAGAAAACAAACAAAGAAAGTGGTGGAACCAGGGAGTTAGAGTGAGTGCGTGCATATATAAATACTGAAAGGGGCAGAGTGAAAACAAAACACAGCATAAACGCAAAGGCAAAACAGAGGAACACTTAATTTTAATAAGACAGAGACAAAAAAAGATTAGTGGGTCTGAGGGAGAAGGAGATCTAAGATACTACTTCTCTTTTGTAGCTTTCACTTATAGAAAAAAAAAAAAAAAGAAGAAAGGATGAGTTTGTGGGGAGTGATGGGAGCAGGATGGGGAATGGTAGAAGAAGGTTGGAGAAAAGGGCCTTGGACTGCCGAAGAAGACCGTCTTTTGATAGATTATGTGCGGCTTCACGGTGAAGGCCGATGGAACTCTGTTGCGAGGCTCGCAGGGTTGAAGAGGAATGGCAAAAGCTGTAGGTTAAGATGGGTTAATTACTTAAGACCAGACCTCAAGAGAGGACAAATCACTCCTCATGAAGAAACCATTATCCTTGAGTTACATGCTAAGTGGGGAAACAGGTATTAATATAAGCTTTACTTGCGTTTTAGTTTATTTCTTTGCGTTTACATGTTATAATAAAGTGTGGTTTCCTCAAACAAAACCGCATCGTTTAGCATTTTATATCTAATTTTCTGTTAACCTCTTTTCCATCAAGATTGAAGTTTGAACCAGTTGTATTCTTACTCAAATAAGTAACTTGTATCTTTTTTTCTTTTCTATGGTTTATTGTCTGATGATTTTGTAATTTTAGGTGGTCAACTATCGCTCGTAGTTTGCCTGGAAGAACAGACAACGAGATCAAGAACTATTGGAGAACCCACTTCAAGAAGAAGACAAAATCTCCAACTAACAATGCGGAGAAGACGAAAAACAGAATCTTGAAGAGGCAACAATTTCAGCAACAAAGACAGATGGAGTTACAACAAGAACAACAGTTGCTTCAATTCAATCAAATCGACATGAAAAAGATCATGTCATTACTAGACGAAGACAATAACAACAGCACTGGTGATAATAACTTCAGTAGCAGTAGTAGCGGCAGTAGTGGCGAAGGCGGTGCTTTCTATGTTCCTCATCAGATGACACAGTCAACAACAAGTTCTGGTTATGCCCAAAATGGTAATGGCTTTTACCCGGTTGTTCCGATGCCAATACCTGAGACTAATGTGAATGAAGATTACGCTATTTGGGATGGTTTATGGAATCTGGATTCTGAAGGACACAGTAGCTTTGCTGGTGAAGCTTGTGTCCCAAGGAAGCAATGTTTCCAGAACTTGGTCATTCCTTTCTGTTAACTTGACCTTTTAAGTGTCTTACCTACCGGAAAATGAAAAAAATAACACTTGACTGAAAAGTTAGGTCGAGTTTGAGTTTGGTTTTGTTTTATCTTTTCTGATTTTGGGTTTAGCATAAGAAGTTTTGTTATCAAATGTGTGTGATGTTATAAAAAAAAACTCATTTGAGCAAAGCTAAGTTAACGAGTGATGTAATTGGGTTGAAAGTCTATGGAACGATGGTGTGTCGATTGTAGCACAACATAACTCACTCGAATAGATCAAATAAAAATACTGAGACTTGCAGATTTTTGTGGAAAAAATATCTTCTTTGATGAGATGAAACATCGTTTAGTAGATTATTTCAACTTGGATTATACTAATGAGTTTATTGTAGATTAATTTAACTTTTCTGATTTCGGTTGTTTTTAATAGTGCGGACTCTTTTTTTTTTTTTGCAACAAATAGTGCGGACTTATGATTCTTTTTTTTTGCGAGATATTAGTAATTACCTGCGTTTAGGTATGCGTCCATATTATTTTTGACCAACCAAAGTAGGCTAATAATAGAAGTCATTTTGTAAACGTTTAGGGTTAACTATTAAGCTTAAATGGGCTTTTATTAATTGTGGCCATTAATGTCTGAAACATTTATACCAAAGAAGTGGCCATATATATGGTAATGGTGTGGCAGATTAGTTTTGGCGCCCAGATTTTAACAGTACTCCCATTTTTCAAAGCACTAACCTAACTCAATAATACATACCTAAACTGTAAATATATTATCTAAAAATGTCTCCTTGTAATTCGATTCAGTTTGGATCTCGGTAGAATTATGTGGTCTTGATATTCAATGCGATTCCATCAGCTATATTTTCCTCACACATTCATAATTGTTTCCCCAATATTAACGTCAATCTGTACTTATAGACCATACATATAATTTTTTTTTCGTGTTAAACGTACCTTTCCTATGTTCGCACAAACAAAGACAGAAAATGCGAAACTTTCAATTATACTCTTCAATAATTTTGACTACATTGAAATAGACGAAACCCTTGCTTAAAGTATTCTTGCTAGTTTTATTATATTATGTATATACACAAAATCTGTCTATACGTTGAACTTTGAAACCAAAATCTAGAAAGTTTCTCAGGAATATTTGAATTAAAGACATGAAGTTTAATTTATTCCACTAAAATATATAAAATTAGCTGGAAGCAATAGATTTCAGTAGTACTATAGTGAGAATCCAGGGGTTCTTAAAGGTCCCCAAGAAATGCAAAGTCAACTTGTTTTGGCAAAAAGGCTAAATTTTCTACGATGTTTATTGTTGTTAACATTCATTTACTATTAGTCTATTACCTAACATCGAAATATAAAAATCAATTTCACAAATGAATAGTTTGAAATTTGATATGCATAGAGGCAGCTATTGAAAGTTAGACACCGAAACTAACGTGCCATGAAGCCAACCCATGGACTGACCCAACTTACCCAAGATACCTGTCTGTGGAAGTCTAATTTCATAAACCAATGAACCACCTAATATGGCTTTTCGTATTTAGTAAACAGTTTAAGTTTTTATAATTGTCAGTGGACCTAAATTAAAATATATGCACCATAATTAATCAGTATTACTAAGTATTACTTAATAATTAATTTGCTATGTGGTAATCCATGATGTCATACGATTTTTAAAGCTATCATTGTTACTAAAATATGTGATTAGTTTATAGTTCGGCGACATTAGTTAAAAAAGTTTGCTTTTGTCTAGTCTACTTTGCTGAGTGTCAACCCTCATAATAACGTATTGATACTCTTTGTTTTGTTCGTAGTTTTTCATCAGCTAGTTTGTATTCTGATGAGCTAATATTCTCCTTTTTACGTGTTTATCAGTGAATATCGATTACAAATGTGTTCTATAATGATTTTAGTTTACGTATATAGTTGGAACATTAATCATTCTTATATATAATAAGGTTCGCTAATAGAATCGAATCACATTAAACGCCATTGATTTGCTAAATTTGAGGGCTTAAGTGCAATTTTTAACAAATGAAACGTGATGACCGCTAACCCATGTTATCATTCCACAAACAAACTTTCTTAATATTTTGCAAGATCATCATAATTAAGATTTTCGTATATAAAGAGTGCTTAATCTTGACTTAATTTACAAAAACAATTATTGATCTGCAGTCGATTTTTTAAAACAGTTTCGTATTTAGGATTATAGGTAACTATACTTCGGATTAGTTTGGTAAACATACATATAGGAGTAAAAATATGTCGTCCTATCCAAAACAAAAAGATTTAGGCTCAAAGAGACATCGCATCATGCATCTAATTAATCGTTATTTTTATTTTTAAAACATCCATATAAGCTAAGAAAAATGTCTAAAGATAACATTTTTCGTTGTATACAACCTATTGGTACAAATTTGAAACAAGTATTGCTCAAAACTATAAGTTTATTTTTGCATTCGAATTTACACAAATCAATTTAAGAATCTGATACCATAAGTAAGATGTGATATATTATAAAAATAGAATGAACCAACTCATCCATTCATTATTAATTATTTTTGAACTGAAAGTCTATAAAATTCAACAAATATCAAAATTCAAACACACACTCTATCAATCCGGACTGAAATCAACTACACCTAAAAGACTTAAAACGGATCTTATGATGGGACTATGTCGAGATGAATGACTATAAATTCCACATCAGAAATGTAATGGGAGTATCATTGGTTTCGAGCTACAATCAAGGAATTAATATTAAAACTTCTTTAACTTAAATAACCTTAATATTGATGCTTTAGAATTTATATTAGTTTCAATATTTAGTAACGCAAACTTAAGAGGCAAAAAGACTTCTAACCGTAAACTACAAAAATTTAATTAGGTTCAAAATTATATATGCATTTTTGCTAGTTGCCACAATTTATGTTGCTAGAAATACTGTTTTTTTTTTCTTTTTACCGTAAGTTAGAAACTGGAGTGGAGGTACATGTAAACGTTTTTCCCCAAAGACAGAGCACGAATGAGTTTCCCTTTCCGTGACAGTGAGAATCCAAAAATGACCAACGTGGTCCCACTTTGTTCGAGAATCTTCTTCCCTCTTTGACCTAGATCGAGATTCCTTGATCAATATTTTGCTAGCGTACGTATGCTACGCTTGTTGGACGTGTACACCATTTTGATCTCTCTCTTTAAGCAACATTTTAAAATTTAAAGTTTCATTTTAATTTCTCTGGTTAAAGTTAATTACATCAACTAACTTGATTACTCAATGTCGTATGACTAGACCAGATCACTTAATCGTTTTTTTATTGATATCGAAGAACCATGAGAAGTACAAGTGTACAACTAAATCAACTTTGTAATTTTATCTGAACGTTCAAGTGATGACCAAAAAAAAAAAAAATTTCAAATCATCCATGTGATTTTAACTATAAATTCATTACACGTACAGTAGTTTTGTCCAATTCATATATTCCCTCGCATCCTATTTTTATATTCACAAAGTACATGCCAATCACTAAACCGTAATTGTAGATTGCAAATAGGTAAAAGATTTTGGCAGATTCCATCTCTAACTCAATAATGTTGTTACCTCACATAACGTTTTTTAATAATTCATTAACTACGAATTTCATTGGTCAATCCAGAATCAAAAGTCAACCCTTGACGTCCTCTTCCCTTCTTTTAATACACACAAGAGACTAAGTTAATGTTCGTATAATCTCGATTTCTCTCTAAGTTCTCTTAACATGTCGGGAGCTATAACATGCTCCGCGACGGATCTCTCCGCTCTGCTCGGCCCCAACGCCACGGCTGCTGCTAACTACATCTGCGGCCAATTAGGCACCGTTAACAACAAGTTCACTGATGCAACCTTTGCCATAGACAACACCTACCTCCTCTTCTCCGCTTATCTCGTCTTCGCCATGCAGCTTGGCTTTGCTATGCTCTGTGCTGGCTCCGTTAGAGCCAAGAATACAATGAACATCATGCTCACCAATGTCCTTGACGCTGCAGCCGGAGGACTCTTTTACTATCTCTTTGGTTACGCCTTTGCTTTTGGCGAATCCTCCGATGGATTCATCGGAAGGCACAACTTTGGTCTTAAAGACTTCCCCACACTTACCTCGGATTACTCATTCTTCCTATATCAATGGGCGTTTGCAATCGCAGCCGCTGGAATTACAAGCGGTTCCATTGCGGAGAGGACACAGTTCGTGGCGTACTTGATATACTCTTCTTTCTTGACAGGCTTTGTTTACCCTGTCGTCTCTCACTGGTTCTGGTCCCCTGACGGATGGGCTAGTCCCTTCCGTTCAGCAGACCGTTTGTTTGGCACCGGAGCTATTGATTTTGCTGGCTCGGGTGTTGTTCACATGGTTGGTGGTATTGCTGGATTATGGGGTGCTCTTATCGAAGGTCCTAGAATTGGCCGGTTCGAGGAGGGGGGTCGTGCTATTGCTCTCCGTGGCCACTCTGCCTCGCTTGTCGTGTTAGGAACATTCCTCCTCTGGTTCGGTTGGTATGGTTTCAACCCTGGTTCCTTCACCAAGATCCTCGTTCCATATGATTCCGGTTCCAACTATGGCCAGTGGAGCGGAATTGGCCGAACAGCAGTTGCAACTACACTCTCGGGATGCACCGCGGCTCTTACAACACTATTCGGAAAACGCCTCCTATCAGGCCACTGGAACGTAACTGACGTTTGCAACGGATTACTAGGTGGTTTTGCGGCTATAACCGCAGGTTGCTCTGTGGTAGAACCATGGGCAGCGATTGTCTGCGGCTTCATGGCTTCCCTTGTCCTTATCGGATGCAACAAGCTCGCAGAGCTCCTAAAATATGATGATCCCCTCGAGGCTGCACAACTACACGGAGGCTGCGGTGCGTGGGGGTTGATATTCGTAGGACTGTTTGCAAATGAGAAGTATGTAAATGAGGTATATGGAGTCAGCGCAGGAAGGCACTACGGGCTGTTGATGGGAGGAGGAGGGAAGCTATTGGGAGCACAATTGGTTCAAATACTTGTGATTGTAGGATGGGTTAGTGCCACAATGGGAACACTCTTCTTCATTCTCAAAAAGCTCGATCTGCTTAGGATCTCGGAGAAGGATGAGATGGCCGGTATGGATATGACACGTCATGGTGGTTTTGCTTATATCTACTATGATAATGATGACGAGTCCATTCAGTTTCCGAGAGTAAACCATGGATCTCCTGTACCTCGCCTTCCTAATTCTTCAGCCGTTTAATTTTCAAGCTTTTTTGTATTTTTATCCCCGTTAAGTATTTGTTGGGCTCTTGCTTATGAAATACAAATCTTGTTTGGATTTGTTTTGAATGATATGTGTAAGTGTTTGTGATTATCTACTTTGATTCCACTTTTTCCGAATTCAATAAATTACTTGACTCATTTAGTGCTTTTTACTGTCTTATCTAGAAACTAATACAAAATCTATAGTTTAGCTAGTGGTATAATAGGATAACTTTAAAAAAAAAGAGTGAGTCCCAACAAACAATATGAGAAGTTAGAGTTTCCATGTCCGGAAGATTTACTTATTCAGGTTAAAAAAAGTTAGTTCTGGGAGTGAGCTCTTGAAATTAACGTTGTCTATTCCGTTCAGCAGAATCTTTACGACATTCTTTTGTAGTATTTTTCTAGATCCTTTCTTTTAAAAAGAACAGCATTTCATGCTAACTCATTTTCAGATTTTCTGGTTGGAGAATGTAGTGATCTCATGTGCCAAGAAATTTATTATGGATGTGTCTAACTAAGACGTCAAATCATAGAAAACTCTTCTCCGGACTTAATTTACACCAATGATGGAAATAAGTTAAGTAGAGAGTAAAATGACAAACGCAAACGGAAAAATTGAAAGGACAAGAAAGAAATTGTATGGACAATAGTAAGAGAGGACCATACATTGACCCTCCTTGTGGAAATCCTTGGTAGATTGAGGTGAAATAAACTTGAAGATGAGAATTAATTAAAGCTTATTTTATTATCATATCGTTTGATACTTAACACCTTTGTCATGATCTTTTCGAAACCCTCTATTTCTTTCTTTTAAATTTTCTGATGGACAAAGGCTTCGACCAAATGAAAAGATTTTGACATTTTTTGCGCTTAAGTTTATATTTTATTGTGTCATCTATGATCTATCTACCTTGATGAATAGGTTCATAGTGATAGAAGGCAAAAGCCATTCAACTCTGTAAATGTAAATTAGAATTTGTGAATTAACAGAAAATATCTAAATGACCATATCCGTCATATTGTGCTTAAGATTTCATCCTTGCACGGTTAACGGGTTAAGATATGCCAGATACGTAGGTGAATCATCCCTCATTAAGCAATTGACGTATATAATCGAAAGATGACATATGGATTATTACCTTCAGAGTTACAACATATCTCATTAATCTTTGATGCTCTAAAAAGGCAAGAAATGGTGTATTTACTCAATATTTTTGTTTTGCTAGTTCCTAGTTGCTAAAAACAAAATACTATTTTATTTTATTTTAGTAAAAGTTTCCCCTAAAAGACTAAAAGGGCTAAAACAGAACGAATCTGTTGTCCTTTTAGTTTGGCTTTAAAAAGATTTATACCAACAGGTCCCACATTGTACGGTTATCATCTGTCCTTCAGTCCTTATATATATAGGTCCTATTTACCAAGATATAGATGTTCTTGGTGGATAATTCTAACGTATATTATGGTCAATATTTCTAACGTATATTACATTTGAACGGATCATATTGATCTCTTTAACGATCCTCCATTCATTTTGTTTGGTTCTATTAAAGTTATGGTGTACGATCAGAGAATTTCATGCCTTTTTTATTTAACGAAGACCCTTGGTTTTTATTTACTTTTTAGCTGAATGAAGACTCTTGGTTACATCTACAAAGCCAGCTTTGTGATTTTAAGTATTACTATCGATTTATTAAGTACAAATTCATCACATACATTAGTATTTTAATTTATATATTCCCTTGTCTTTTTATATTCACAACTACATGCTAATCACTAAATCAACAAAACCGTATAGGTTTAGAATCGTAGATTGCAAGTTGTTGAATAAATTTGGCAGATGTTATCCGTAATCTAATAATGTTTTTGTCCTATATAACTCTTAATAATAAAGGGATTATTAATATGTCTCCCTAATCTAATAGGTGAAGCCGGGATCAAAAGTCAACCATAAACCCATCTTCCTTCTTATAATAGAAACATAAGAGACGGCCTTTCTTCTCTGTGTATCTCTTTCTCAACTCCGTCAACATGTCAGGAGCTATAACATGCTCTGTGGCCGACCTCTCCGCTCTGCTCGGCCCCAACGCTACAGCTGCGGCTGACTACATCTGCGGCCAATTAGGCACCGTTAACAACAGATTCACTGACGCAGCCTTTGCCATAGACAACACCTACCTTCTCTTCTCTGCCTACCTCGTCTTCTCCATGCAGCTCGGCTTCGCGATGCTCTGTGCTGGCTCCGTTAGAGCCAAGAATACGATGAACATCATGCTCACCAATGTCCTTGACGCTGCAGCCGGAGGACTCTTTTATTATCTTTTTGGTTACGCCTTTGCCTTTGGTGGATCCTCTGAAGGATTCATCGGAAGACACAACTTTGCTCTTAGAGACTTTCCAACTCTTACCTCGGATTACTCCTTCTTCCTATACCAATGGGCGTTTGCAATAGCAGCCGCTGGAATTACAAGCGGTTCCATTGCGGAGAGGACACAGTTCGTGGCGTACTTGATATACTCTTCTTTCTTGACTGGCTTTGTTTACCCTGTTGTTGCTCACTGGTTCTGGTCCCCCGACGGATGGGCTAGTCCCTTCCGTCCACCAGGAGAACGTTTGTTTAACACAGGAGCCATAGATTTCGCTGGCTCCGGTGTTGTTCACATGGTTGGTGGCATAGCAGGATTATGGGGTGCTCTAATCGAAGGTCCTCGACGTGGCCGGTTTGAGAAAAGTGGTCGCGCTATTGCTCTACGTGGCCACTCTGCCTCGCTCGTAGTCTTGGGGACTTTCCTCCTTTGGTTCGGTTGGTATGGTTTCAATCCCGGTTCCTTCGCCAAGATCCTTGTTCCGTATGAATCCGGTTCGAGCTACGGCCAATGGAGCGGTATAGGCAGGACAGCGGTTACAACCACGCTTGCTGGATCCACCGCAGCTCTAACCACACTCTTTGGAAAACGCCTCCTCTCTGGCCACTGGAACGTAACCGATGTCTGCAACGGATTACTCGGTGGGTTTGCCGCCATAACCGGAGGCTGCTCTGTAGTAGAGCCGTGGGCTGCTATCGTCTGTGGCTTTGTGGCTGCCCTCGTCCTTATCGGATGCAACAAGCTTGCAGAGATCGTACAATACGATGATCCCCTCGAGGCAGCGCAGCTACACGGAGGATGTGGTGCGTGGGGTCTGATATTCGTAGGACTTTTTGCAAAGGAAAAGTATCTAAACGAGGTTTATGGCGCGACACCTGGAAGGCCTTACGGACTTTTCATGGGCGGAGGAGGGAAGCTGTTGGGAGCACAGTTGGTTCAGATACTGGTGGTTGCAGGATGGGTTAGTGCTACCATGGGAACACTCTTCTTCATCCTCAAAAAGCTTGATCTGCTTAGGATCTCAGAGAAGGATGAGATGGCCGGTATGGATATGACACGTCATGGTGGTTTTGCTTATATGTACTATGATAATGATGATGAGTCTCACAGGGCCATTCAGCTCCAAAGAGTGGACCCTTGATCTCCTTTCCCTCGCTCGGTTACTTCTGTTCGTGTTTAATTTTCAAGGTTTTTGTAATTTATTACTGTTAAGTATTTATGGTTTTAAAATACAAACTTTGTTTGGATATTAAGTGATCAATCTCTGTGTTATGTGTGTCCCAAATATTTTTTTTTTCCATTTTTTTGAATTAAAAATTTATATGCTTCCCCTAGGGTTTTTACTATATTTTAAAAAATAAAGTCAATTCACAAAAAAGATAAAAAAAATTTACTATGTCATATATGTAGTTTCTGATTTGAAAAGGGCTTTAGATTTTTGGTAAAAAAATATTTTGTGATTTTCTGCACACCACATAAATATTAATTTTTTAAAAATTGATATTATTTTAGTTGGTTTTTTTAAAATATAATTTGATATATTTTACTTTTATTATTGATTAGAAGAGAATCCGCGTAAATGCGCAGACTTTTTTATTTTTCTTAAAAATGCATTTAAATTTCATATATTGCATGTTTTCATTTTAATAAAATTTTAATAGTTAAATTTAATTTAGATGATTTTAAATTAAATAATTAATTGATGATATATCTTTAATTTTATTTATTTAAGAATACTGAGGTGTCAATGTAGGATAGCACCCCTTCAACCATTATAATATAGATTATAAAAAATCAAATCATAAAATTAATTTTAATTTTTTTGTTTTACTTGGTTTCATTTAAATTAAATTAAATTTAACTGGTATTAATTATAATTTTATTTAAATGTCATTTTTATAGTAAATAATAGTTCTTAAGATTCATATTTTTATTAAGATAATATAATGCGAAAAATTATTTGGAATTACATAACTAGTCTAAAGGAAATCTTTAAAGACGTGGGTGTTTCTGTTTAAGAGAGAAAGCACATCAGTTTTTCTAAGTCGGGAATATAAATATTGTGCATTATCCATGGATTCTTCACTATTGATAAAAATTAGGTCCACTAAGTTGCAGATGCAAGATATAGTTAACTGTCTCATCCACAAGCTAATGACTATATTTGTTTTGTACTCTGCACCTTAAACCACTTATTGTTGTAGACAACACCATTTTCTCCTTGTTTCTTCTTTGGACAGATTTGCTATCTTAGCTTCAACAACATGTTTCCCCGAGATCCCGAACTCCAAACCTGGCTCTCCTATTACCGGATCCTAAATCCATGAGCTCAGGATGCTCATTCCAAATTTGTGCTTAATCCGACTTTCCTTGCCCAACCAAACAATATACAACTCGTCATACATATCACACTGTTTTATGCTGCATCAAACAGGTTCAGAAATTCATGTATAAATAATAAAATGACCGTTAACTTCGTAATCCCACCGTTGATTACAAAGCCCGATACGCCATTATCACGTACATCATATTTCAGCCCGATCAGAGTCCACAAACGCTGTATACGGTCCTTTGAAGTTACTGTCACGGAATTGACTTCTCTGTTTCTGCAAATCAAGTATATTCTGGGCCAAGTTACAAAGCGATTTCTGGGAAGGGTTTAACTCTGATTGATAATCCGATTGATCCTATATATTCTTTGAAATGTGCTATTTCGATAGACAAATTAATCGTGATCCAATTCCCGTTTTTTTAGCCGGAACCATCCTCCAAAGTAGCTCACACGCACACTAACATTTCGGGGTTTCAGATTGCCGGTTGCAGGTGTTGCAGAGATTTCTTGTCTAGGAAGATAAGTCCGCAAAGTGAATATCCGACGTAACTAGGGTTCCGACTTACTTTTCTTAGACTATTGGGTTAGGTTTGGTTACGCTGATACCTTTGGTTCTTGCAACAGTCATTTACTCTACCTCTAGCGTGTTTCCAAACTCACCTCCTTCACACTGTTTTTTTTTCCTCTTCTTCTTCTTCCTCTGCTCTTCTCCAGCTTTGGTTTCTTCTCACCTCTACTCCGATATTCTTTTGAAAATAACTTCACCACCACAGCCATTCTATGAACACTTCACCACCATTGTGACTCAACTCTGCCATCATCTTCGTCAATCGTCACACTCATGCACTAATCTTAGGCGGACTCGGGTACAACTTTTGTTGCTGAAGGGAGATTGTATACATTAGATATACTACACAAATTCATAGTGTAAAAGACAAGTCACAGGATACTGAGAAATAAAAGGGATGCCTTCTTGTACACACTTTCTTGGAAACTCTGATGCTAAAAAAATCGATCGGTCAGTACCATTGTATTACATAACTAGTCTAAAGGAAATCTTTAAAGACGTGGGTATCTCTGTTTAAGAGAGAAATCACATCAGTTTTTCTAAGTCCCGGAATATAAATATTGTGCATTATCCATGGATTCTTCACTATTGATAAAAATTAGGTCCATTAAGTTGCAGATGCAAGAGATAGATAACTGTTTTGTACTCTGCACCTTAAACCACTTATTGTTGTAGACAACACCATTTTCTCCTTCTTTCTTCTTTGGACAGATTTGCTATCTTAGCTTCAACAAAATAGTTCCTTCTTCATCTTACACTAAACTGGTAGTTGTTTTAGTTGAAAAACTTGAATGTAATGCAAAGAAGAAAGTAATCAGAGTCAAATAATGTATCAGTTCATTAAATTAAACAAAGGGCACTGTGCACAAAACAGAAACACATATTAAAGAACAAGAAAAAGAGTAGCTGCAGGAAATAACTTGCTTATTTTACTCGACTAGTTTCATTCTTTTCCTGTACCTCTCTACCTTGTTCGATTTGAACAAAACTTGGAACATAATAGAAAACAAACGGTTTATATGTGGATATTCCAAGAGGTTCATTTAGCCACCATGATTCGTTTGTACATTCTAGATAAGGGATTTCTCTGTAATATTTAGCATCCTCTCCAACAATGTATACCATGCTGGTGCTGCTCTTAACACCTTTATTGCAACACGCGGCCACATTTTTCTCCTCGTCGACTACCAAACTCACGAAACCCGGATAGTTAACGCCAAAGGGTATACAACCCACATCCACTTTAAAGGCTATGCTCCACTGCAAAGCAGCCTCAGTATCAATTTTATTGGTCACCCACATGTCTATCCTGAATGGAGCACATGTCTATCCTGAATGGAGCAAGGCTCTGATGTAATAATGCGAGTTGTTCTTCTCTAACAACTGATAGAGTAATACAGCCTTCTGCTGGAGATTTAAATGGCGGAACACACATACGTCTAAATCTCTCTGTTGTAAAATCATATGTGAGTAAGAAAAAGTAGGCTGCGTTTTTATTTATAGCCCACCAATAAGCATTTCCTTTCAAAGACACGCCATTTGATGGTACGAGGCAGTTGGGATCGAATTCATCAAGAACCCTCCATGAATCAGAGCTAAACTCATAGACTTCATCAAACCTATCCTCTCTATGGTAACCATTTCTATACCTCAAGATTTTGTAGCTACGGCAGGATTTGTTGTTTATGTAACCTAAAGCAAACTTAGAGTAATCCTTATAACCTATATTAGTGTATATTTTGTAACCAGTTTTGTGTTGAATCCACCAGATTTCCCCCAAACACGGATTCCAAACAACAAGCCTATTGTCTTTGGTGGTGCATAACAACAAGCCCTCGCAGTGAAAAACATGGACTATCGAGACTTGTTGTGTATTACAATTGGAATCCTTTAGGCCAAGCTGACCCTTAAACTCTATAGATGGAGGAGCAATGTTGAGATTGACGCTCATAGGACAAAGCTGATATTCCTTCAACATGAGAACAAGAGACTGCTTTGCAGCTTTACGAAAGTGCTTCTCGGTGAATCTTCGGTCTTTGAGTAAATCGTTCCATCCTTTGCAAGTAGATCGCAGCCGTCTGAGATATGTGGCCGGAATCCTATAGAGTATTTCCTCAACCAAATCTGGCGAAAGATCAGACATCATCATCGTTTTTTTTTTTTTTTTTTTGATTTGCCACGGAATAAGAAAGTATTTCCTCAACCAAATCCTAGAGAGTATAGGGTTTTGAGTTTTTCACTTTTGCCCTGAAGTAACCTTTCCTTAATACACACTCTTACTCTTTTCCTTTTCGTATATTGATCTATTTATTAGTTTTACTTTTCAGTTTACTAAAAAAAAACAAAAAAACAAAAAAAAGGAAAAGAAGCATATTTGGTAACACTATAGAGTGTAACAGAACCTTCGTATCGAAGTCGAAGACGAAAGTTTTTATATGGGTGAAATCGTTGTCTTATCATTTTATTAATGAGGTTTGGGGTCTTCTGTTGAGGAAATATTTTTCTTTTCCAGTATTCCTCTGCCTCAGAGGGTTGTTGAAGATGTTGACAAGGGTCCAGAGCTTGCATAAACTGATCAGTGGGAAGAAGGAACCACGATTATATATTACTTGGCGCTGGTACACTCCTAGACTAGTTCTTAAGGGCTCGTATGAGGAAAGAAGGTTCCAAAGTTGTACCCCTTGCTCTTAGCAAGGTAAATGAATCAGCCTTTATGATTCATACTTAGTCACTGTACTCGTGAATATAGCTTGGAAAATGATTTTCGTGTGTGTTGTTGTTGCAGGTCTTCCAGCTAAAAGTTAATGGTGTGGCGTTTAGGTTAGTCCCAGAGTCTACTCAAGTTAATTAAGTTAATTTGCCATTAGACACATCTTTGGATACTTGAAGGCTTAGCCACTTGTCACCTTAAACGTTAGTCAATCACTCAAGGTAAGTTGATTTGCCATTAGAACACATCTTTAGGTCCACACAAACGTATAGGTTCAAAAGAATTAGAAGAATATATGGCTGATATATAAAACTGGTAGATATAACAAAAAAGAACTCAGACAAGACAGCAAACTTAGGAATACACTTCTTTACATGGCATCTCCACCACAAAGAAACATACATTGAAACGTCCACATTTTATTATCTCCAAATTTCAAACTTCGGTAAAAACTAATTGTCTGAAAAAACTCTGTCTTTCATATTGGAAGAATGTTTTTAAATCTTCTTCAATTGTTCCACCAATGCAAGAAATCCTTGTACTTGTTGAATTTCTTCTGAAGCTGGAGTCCATAGAACAAAGCCTTTCCTGTTGGAGGATACTCAGGGTCAGGGATGTTAATGTTGACTGGCACAATTCTGTCACAGCCTCGAACCACTGAGTAGGAGTAGTGATAGTATTAACCTTTAGGAGTAGTGATAGTATTAACCTTTATTAGCATAGGCTAGCTTCCGATCAAAATCATCCATCTTGGCTTGGGTATTTGGTCACAAACCCTATCATTTTTTCAAGATACTAGAAACTAGAACTTCTTCAATCAGAATAAAATACATCAGCTTTAAAAATATTTGTGTTGATCCGTCAAAATTACTTCTGTCAGTTCTGCCAAACCCAAAACTGATTTTGTGGGTAATTTGAATAGAGAGTTATGAACATATCTCTAAGTACTAGTTTGATCACTAATAGGTTATTCAGCATGAGAATTCACTTATCACGTATCAAAATGGAATGCAACTTATTCTTTTTTTTCTTATTAAAATCATTTCACAGAAATTACATATATTTTCTGTTTTCTGTATCTGCTAATTACGGTTTGAAAAACAAATACTCTTAAAACATTTTTAATTAACAAACATGACATGAATCATTGATCTTTATGACGAAAAAAAGAGGAAAATATTATAGTTCATGCCAGAGATCAATAGTCCATTAACCGGGTTACAAAGTAGATAATTCACGTTCAGCTTTTTTTCTTAAAAGTGTCCAAAATAGATTTGACGAGCAGCAATTTGGTTCAATCTCAGCCATCGGTTTTTGAACAATCAAGCAAGAAAATTAAAGTCATCCCGAGGAGATGGGAACTCGCCACTCAGAAGCAAATAATGAGGACCACATAACCGGGGCACGTGTTTTGCTTACAAAAGAAACTTCAATGTTAGATCACCTATCTCCACCGTGCAATATATTGTATGCGCATGCAACTTTTTTTATTTTGTTCGAAACTTGAATTATCTACGTGATATTTTACGCCCATGTACGATCCTTATTTCTTTTATTCAATATATGGTGGATATTTTCTTCTTATTTGCAAATTATCAAGGATATTTTCTTCTAATGTAAAGATACTACTAAAAATATATTAATTAATTCTTACATTTTTGACTTGATTAAAATTAAAATGGAGAAATGAACGTTTATGTAAGTACGAAGATGATAATTTATTTAGTTGATTATCACTACATAACTCAACCTACTAGAATCTCTTATGCATTCTTTTCTTGGCACAAATTACTCAACATAATAGAATCGACTCCTCCTTTTGCATAACTCAAACTGGTTGAAGAAATTTATCTTGAGATACGCTTTTCAAACGCCCATTTTCCATCTTTCAAGAGTGCAAACAATTAAAGAGATCGATAGAGAACACTCTTCCCCACCATCTTCTATTGTAAAGCTCATAGACAGAGAAAATAAGAAATTTTATCATATCCATTCAATAGAAAGGGGAGTCAGCTTACGAGGATGAGTTACAAATCTGGTTAGCCACATGACCAAATCAAATCGGTGGATAAAACAAACATACTATATTCTAGTCTGCAATACTAAGTTTTCCAATCTTTGTTCCAAAACTCTGTAATCCTCTAAAATGTTAGCTCAAAATCAAGATGCATACAATGTAACACAGTCTTTTGTTTTGAATAAATTTAAAATCAATTAAAAAAAAGCATTGCAAAAGGAATCAATAAATCAATATATCAATATATCAGAACTATCTTGAAGTATGAAAAGAGGTTTGAAGAGGTAAGTTATAAGTTTCAGAAGAGAGAGGACAATAGGTGTAGTGACGCTTTAGCTAAATAGAGCTTTTGTAATATTCAATTCAAAAGTATTGCATTTCCAGTGTTTGCCCTGTTTATCTTAATTCTTCTATGTTACTGATTTTGTAAATATTTTTAAAATTCTTAATTGAATGACGTCAAAAGCTAAAAAAGCATTCAAGTTCTAAAGAAGATTTTTTTTTCTTTTTTTCACGATGCCAAAATCAATAATCTTTTTGCTAATAATATTGGTTTGTGGTATGTAATTGAAAATCTCGGATTATATAATTTAATTGTGACTATACATAGAGAACTAAAAACTATAGATTCTATAAATTATGAACGAGTAGTCCCTTTACTTATTACAAGATCGTGGAATATACATAAATGTTGAAAACTATGGAAAAACCTTATAAATCTTCTGACACCAAATTGTAAACCTTATAAACCTTATACCATATTGTAAAATTTTCTTTTGCCAAGAAAAAACTTCATAAACTATAGGCCTGATGGAAAGAAGTTCGCGACATAATAAAAGTCAGCCTTGCACTTGCCTTCTTTACAATACAAATATACAATCGATAAAATAGTTACAATGTGGAGTAAACTGAATTCAGAAAGAAAGAAAATATGTCCTTTTAAGCACAAAAATCCATATTGAAATCTAGCTAGTTACTTGGTTATCAAACATTTTCGTCGAAAAGAAGATGTTCGATTCAAAAGGAAAGCCAAGACTCGTACTAATCATCATCTATTCACTTTACGTGTTCGTGGATAACATCATTCATATCTTTAGAAGACAAAAATAAACAAATAACTGTGAGTCACTTCGATTTTTCCACAACGTCAATCGCTTGTTTAATCGATAACATTAAAAAAAAAAAAATCAATTCCAAATGTTTCGTTCATAAGTTTTCATCTATTTGTTAATAAAAAAAGTAATACGTAAATTATCAATCAAAGTCTAAAATACCTAAAACAAAATGAGACCTTAACAAACTATTCATACTTTATTCTATCAATCTATTACTATATATATACACAGAAGCAACCAATATGAAACGTACGTTTCCTGAAAGAAGAAAACGTTAGATAATAAACCATCACAATCCCCGTTCTCCTTTTACGAAAAAAAATAGAAAAAGCAAATCTCACCGATATAAACCGTGTAAGAAACAAAAAAAAGTCATTTACGTAATATAACTTAACAATAAATAAAAAAAATCTTTATTATGGTAACCACAAAATAAAATGAAATCTCTTGACCACAGAAAACATTCTGAGGTGAAAAAAGCGCGTCTGCTGGAAAGTTCACGCGCACTGTTTCCACATCCATCCACACCGTCCATAAATTTCAAAAATCCAGACAGATCTCGTGTCCTTTATCCACATCGTACGTTTTAGACACGTGTCACTAACTCATCGGCTTGATCAAAGATTATTTTAATCTTATCCTCTTTAATTAACACCTCCTTATAAATACATCTCCCCCTTCCTTCTTCCTTCATCTCTCCTTCCTCACAAAAACATAACAAAACTCAAAACTTTTCTGATTTCCCAAAAACAAAAAAAAAACAAAAAGAAAACAAATTTGTTATTGCGAAGAGGAATATCCAAAGGAATCTTTTTTATTTTGTTTATTTAATTAGCAGAGAAAATGGCGCTGAATTTAACACATCAGCTTGGAGCACTCGCCGGAACTCCGATCAAGTCCGGTGATTTGTCAACGACAACACCGTCGGGTGATTCGTCTTTATCGGTTTCTCCGCCATCAGCGAGGATGATGCATAAAGCGATGAACTTGAACGTATCGCCGCCGATGAGTCCGGTTCTGGGTGCGGCGACGAGGGGGGATCTGTCGGTGGCGTGTAAAGCTTTCGCGGTGGAGACGATGGAGGAGGAACAGAGGACGTTCAAAGAAGGAGGGATTGGTGGGAAGAAGAAGGAGAATGGAGTTCCTGTATTCGTTATGATGCCGCTTGATAGTGTGACGATGGGGAACACGGTGAATAGGAGGAAAGCGATGAAAGCGAGTCTTCAAGCGTTGAAGAGTGCTGGTGTTGAAGGGATTATGATTGATGTGTGGTGGGGTTTGGTTGAGAGAGAAGCTCCGGGTGGTTATAATTGGGGAGGGTATAATGAGTTGCTTGAGATGGCTAAGAATGTTGGGCTTAAGGTTCAAGCTGTTATGTCTTTTCATCAGTGTGGTGGTAACGTTGGTGACTCTGTCACGTAAGTGCTTTGTCTTATTCGTTTTAAAGTTTGTGTCTTTAAAGCATTTTGTTCGCAATTTTAGCTTCGGTTGGATTGGATTTACAGAGAGTTTATGGATGTTTAGATACTAAAGGTTGCTTTTTGAGCTTTGGTTTCTGTTTGTGTGCACTTGGATTTGATTAGGAAGAGTATATGTATGAAATTTGAGTAAGATGTGTTTTTGAATTGTTTAGTCATTTTGGAATTGAGATGATTGAGGGTAGGATTTGAGGCTTGGAAAGTTGCAGATTAAGATAGATCGGGAATAGTTTATTGAGATTTGGGTAGGCGAAATTGTAAAACTTTTTTTCATTGATTAATGGAGTAACGTGCACGGGAATTGTGTTGACACGTGACGAGACAATGTTCTAGAGGAGGGTGATAGTTTTCGAGATCTAAAAGAGAGCCACATCTTCTTGTTTGTTACGTGAGCGTCTCTAATTAAAGATTTGAGTAGACTTGTTCGTTGTTTTCTTTTTATTTCAGGTCTTTTTTGTTTTTTTCTTCTCATTTGTCTTTTATGTCTCTTTCAAGGTTTTGATTACAAAAGTTTGATTTTGGTAGTCAAGACGTTTCCTTTAGATGGACCAGTTGAATAATCAAACCAATAAATGATTTGTTGTCTTTGGTAGAGACTTAGTTCATGTGGGTTGTATATGGGGTGGTGAAGTCGTTGTCTTATCATTTCATTAATGAAGTTTGGTGTGTTCTGATGGGGAAATCTTTTTCTTTTCCAGTATTCCTCTGCCTCAGTGGGTTGTTGAAGAGGTTGACAAGGATCCTGACCTTGCATACACTGATCAGTGGGGAAGAAGGAACCACGAGTATATATCACTTGGTGCTGATACACTCCCAGTTCTTAAAGGTAGAACACCTGTGCAATGCTATTCGGATTTCATGCGTGCTTTTAAAGACAACTTCAAGCATCTTCTTGGAGACACCATTGTGGTAATTACAGCTTCTCTTTAACTATTTAGTGTCTCATATCAGAAACATGCCTCTTTGACTTTCTCTGTTTCTATACTATGTTAGCTTAAATGATTGAGTTTCGATTGAATCCGTTTTTCAGGAAATCCAAGTGGGAATGGGACCAGCAGGAGAGCTGCGTTACCCTTCATACCCGGAACAGGACGGGATATGGAAGTTTCCAGGGATTGGAGCCTTCCAGTGCTATGACAAGGTACTTACCACAAATCACACATGAATAGCCTCTGATTCATTTTGCAAAGAATGTAATACTAAACTCTTTTACTTACTATGTTTGATGCAGTACTCATTAAGTAGCTTGAAAGCAGCAGCTGAGGCTTATGGGAAGCCAGAGTGGGGCGGTACTGGCCCAACCGATGCTGGTCACTACAATAACTGGCCAGAAGACACTCAGTTCTTCAAAAAAGATGATGGTGGTTGGAACACCGAGTATGGAGAGTTCTTCCTCACATGGTACTCCCAGATGTTGCTAGATCATGGCGAGCGGATCCTTTCCTCAGCCAAATCGATATTCGAAAACTCAGGTGTAAAAATATCGGTCAAAGTCGCTGGAATCCACTGGCACTACGGGACACGATCTCACGCCCCTGAGCTCACAGCAGGATACTACAACACAAGGTTCAGAGACGGATACCTTCCAATCGCTCAAATGTTAGCTAGGCACAACGCCATATTCAACTTCACGTGTATCGAAATGAGAGACCACGAGCAGCCTCAAGACGCGCTTTGTGCACCAGAGAAGCTAGTGAACCAGGTGGCTCTAGCTACTCTAGCTGCAGAAGTTCCTCTAGCTGGTGAAAACGCATTGCCTAGGTACGATGACTGCGCCCACGAGCAGATCCTCAAGGCGTCCGCGCTGAGCTTTGATCAAAACGGCGAGGGGGAAAACAGAGAGATGTGTGCGTTTACTTACCTGAGGATGAACCCGGAGCTGTTTAAGGCGGATAACTGGGGGAAATTTGTAGGGTTTGTGAAGAAAATGGGTGAAGGGAGAGACTCTCATAGGTGTTGGGAAGAAGTGGAGCGTGAAGCTGAGCATTTTGTGCATATTACTCAGCCACTGGTACAAGAAGCTGCAGTGGCTCTCACACACTAGAGAGAGAGAGATTGTAGCATGGTTCGATGGTTTATGCTTGTATGCAATATAATGCAATGATTATTATGATGGTGCCGAAAAGATGTTTAGGTTAAGTTTGTCTATGTATCGGCGGTAAAGAAAACATGAAATGTGCCACAGCTCTGGTTTTTTTGGGTCAGGTTGTGGCGTTGTACTACTTCTATAATATATACTAAAATATGTATATATTTTCTTCCTTTTTTCTTAATAGATATATTCTCTTCTTGATAAATTAAGCATGATGAAGATTGTTGTTTTTGTTCAACGATGAAGATGACTTAAAGCTTTTATTTAATACCACAGAATATAATGAAAACATAAAAAGATAGATGAATGTAACAATACTTGCAAAAAGACGCCTTCTCAAATTTTGCTTTGTTGTGTGCTTGTTCAGTGAAAAATTGGAAATGTTTTCAATTCAGTGATACAGATTGGAGAAACTGACTGTAAAAATAGCTACCAAAAGGCGTGATGCCGGTTCCGAATTAAAAAAAAAAAAAAGAATAACAAATTAATGGTAAAAAAAATTTATATATCCGATGTTCAATCTAAGAAAACAACAGCTACCAAAAATTATCTCAGAGGTTACACTAGTTTATGGTGTTCACACTTCACAATCTGGAAACATTACTGACAAAAAGACAAACCAACACCCTAATCTCCTACATTTACTGTGCCATTAAAAGTAAATAAGATAGACAATCCAAAATTTAATAAGCTATTATCTGCTTTACTGCTTTTCGAATCAATGTTTTCACCACAAGAACGACTATAATTAGGGAGACAAAACACCAAGTAATAATTAATGATTCTTCTAGTTAATGGAAAAGATTATATATAAGAATAAGATAGGAATAATTATAGACAGAGAGCCGTATTAAGATGAGAGTTCACGTGAAGGGACAGCTTAACCAGCCAAACAAATATACTAAATTATCATTCTCACAAATAAAAATCATGGGACCAACCTAATCTTTTTAATTTGATTATGTGGCTGTAAAACCTAAATATCCATATATTAACTATTCATATGAATAAGGTTGTGATTAGACAACAGTCTAACTTTTGTCTCTTCCTCCATATGATTAATTTGACCCTTGAGCCACCCAAAAACAGGTATATCTATTCACCTCCTAATGTGAAATCTACACAAAGATTGTCTCCTCTTTTTTTGTAGACTTGTGACTATGTAAACTGATTAGTTATATGAAGGGAAGACTTATAGAGTGTAGATTATATAGAGTGTAGATTATATAGAGTGATAGAGAGAGGGATGGGTCCAAATAGTTTTGAAGATGGACCATGTGAAAGAACAAAGAAAGCCCACACCATTAATTGGTAAATGGATGAGAATATAGTGTTGTAGTTTTCCATGTCCTTAAACCTAATCTTCTCAACACTATTTCCACCTTCCTTTCTGACATCTCCCATCACTCACCTCTTAATTTATTCCATTTCCTATCAAATTTAATTTACTAAACTTTTTACTGTAGTATGTTACACCTGTGAGAGAAAAGAAAGCTAGGAAAATTACTGTAGTGAGATGCTTTTTTTGGTGGCCTATATAAATACGGTAGAGTCGTACTAGTGGAGCTTCTTCACTCACAATTATGACTTCTCTTCATTGAATGAAGAGGAGCCTCTCTACATCAGACATAAAACAAGAACACAAATTCCAAAGGGAGAGAGACTCCTCCTTTAACATTCTTTGTTCATGTCCTAAGAAGAAACATTCCACAAGATTAGACATGGGTGGTTGCACAAGCAAGCAAGAAAGAAAAAGTATGAGAAGTGTGAAGAAGGAGACGTCAACTGAAAAAAGCAGAGGAAGAAGACACATGAGAAGAGAGAGGGATGAGCGAGAGAAAGTGATGTTTGATAAACTTAGAGAGGCGGAGAGAGAGTGGGGGAAAGAGAGGAAGAAGCTTAGAGAGCAAGTGAAGAGGCTAAGGAAGAAAGTGGAGGAGAAGGAAGAAGCAAAGACAACGACAATAGAGGAGAGAGAGTATTGGATATGGGTTGTTGAGGAGATGTGTGTAGAGAGAGCAGTGAGAGATGAAGCCGTGGAGAAATGGAAACAACTCTATTTAGCTATCAAGCATGAGCTTGATCATCTCATCATCCACACAACTTCTTCCTCTGGTAAGAAAATAAACTTAATTTTTAGTTTTGATGTTGATGAAGTATGGATCTTTGAAAGTGGGTTTGTTTTGTAGGAGAGGCAATAATGCAAAGGAAACTTGATGAAAAAGGAGAAGAGGAAGCAATTAAGACAATGGAGGAATTAAGAGATGAAGTTAGAGTTAAGGAAGATACAATTGAGACACTAAAAGAGAAAATAGCTTTGATGGATAGACAAAAGTATGAGAAGGAAAGAGAGATTGATATACTGAGACAGAGTCTAAGGATTCTCGGAAGCAAGAAGAATAAAAAGAAAGGAGCATCATTTGCATCAATGAATCAGCTGATTTTGAAGACCAAATGTGTGGAATGTACATAACACTAAACGGTCAAATAGTCTTCTGCAAAACAGTGATGCTATCTCACTTGTCAGAGAATCTTGATCCAACAATGTCATATATTATCTCTCTTTTGGTTTGTTTACCTTTTTATATTGGAAATAACAAAATATAGCACTATGAGGTTAAAAAGCACATGAAGACACATAGAATATTTTCATAATAAATCATTATTTGTTTTTGTAAGATACTCACTCCTGATGCAATTATCTAGCAATGATGATCATGAATCATTTCGTTTGCAAATAAAGCACATTTGCTTTCTCTTAATCTGCTCATACCACTTTTAACCCACATAACTTCTGAACCCCAATGTCGAATCCGGTATTCAGTTTAATATTTTACTTTTTACTTTTTTGGTTTCCAAAAATATACTGTACGAAAATCAGATCCCTCTTTGGTCAATTTCGCACAGTTAAAATTGTTTTTCCGCAAAATATTGTTGATGTTGGGGCTTCGTCCCGATTTGACCCAAAAGGCCATAAGCCCATTATATCCTTGGAGGACACGTCTCAAACAAAAGATTTCTCATCTTTGTAATTTGACGCATTTGTGATTGGTGGATGTAAATCGTTTAAACATAACTTTTTGTTCATTTAATTAAGTTGACTAATCGACGCTTTCGTGTGTTTTCGGCAGTCGTCTTACCAAAGGAAACTTAGATGCACAAGTAAAGGAAAGCATGCATGAATGTCAATGGCTTTCAAGTTCTCCCTTATGAAATTTGCGAACTTCTTGTTACTCTAATGATCATATATATGTTTTATACATTCTGTCTCAATTCGCAGGTGGACGTATATGTGAAAAGCACCTAGACATTGTTTCAGAATTCCGAGCAAAGAACACCAATTCTGAGGAAAGCGTGCATGACTTTCCCGCTCAGCATAATCGAGACGTTGTGCCAGTCACTTGAGGAGCTGTCCATTAAAGATTTAGTGGAAGCAGATATCGCACTAGCGTACTTGAAAGATGCGGGTTTTAAGGTTGATCAGATTGGTTGGGAGAAGAAGCTGGACCAAGTAAACGAGAAGAAGGTTCTGGAAAGAACAGTATGGTTTGGCCAAGCTCCAAGAAACAGAGGAAAATATACGGAAAACTGAAGCTAAAGTGTGCAGAGCTTGATTCCCTAGCATAACAGCAGAAAGCAGAGTTATCTGCTACCGGAAGTCTTCCTTCTTTCGATGATGTTTTGTTTTGATGACTCGAGTTTTAAGGCATTACATATGGTCATTAAAAACCAAAAAATGAAAATCGGTTCATACAATTCTAATTCGGTACGAATCAATTAAACCGGATCAACACACTCACTCGAGTCACAACAGATATTTGATTTCTTTTGTTTCCTGATTATGAAAAACGACAGCGTTTTCAATAAACCACCAAAAAACCCTACTTTTTCTTTCTGTCTTCTCTTCACTCTGGTCTTATCTGAATTTTGGTGGTAGTGTGTGTGGGTACCATCACATCTCTCTTCCTCTCACTATTAGCACACGTTTCTCTCACCCTAACAACTATTACAAACGTGACTCCACTCCACTCCACTCCACACAACACTCCGCCCCGCCGCTACCTGAAAGTTTCAAACTTTCTTCTCTCTCTCATCTCTTTAAAAACCCTTCCCGACCAATCTTCTCTTCTCACCACACGCCACAATGCACTCCACAATCCTCTCACCACGCGCCACTCTCTTCCCCTGTAAACCCTTCAATGTCAACGACTCTCCTCGCCGCCGTTCAACCTTCTCCTGCTCCGTCCAACCCGTAACCGCCGACCCTTCCCCTCCTCTCACTGACTCAAACCAGCTCAACAAGTACAGCTCAAGAATCACTGAGCCCAAATCGCAAGGAGGGTCACAAGCCATCCTTCACGGTGTTGGTTTATCAGACGACGATTTGCTGAAACCCCAGATCGGGATTTCGTCTGTATGGTACGAAGGCAACACTTGCAACATGCATTTGCTTTCCTTGTCAGAGGCTGTTAAAGAAGGAGTTGAGAAAGCTGGAATGGTTGGGTTTAGATTCAATACGATTGGTGTGAGTGATGCTATCTCCATGGGGACTAGAGGGATGTGTTTCAGTTTGCAGTCTAGAGACTTGATTGCTGATAGTATTGAGACTGTCATGAGTGCTCAATGGTATGATGGCAACATCTCTATTCCTGGTTGTGATAAAAATGTGAGCTTTATTTGTTTCTTTCCGAATCATTTCTCTTTGTGTTGTGTTACTATGTTTCTCAGGTTAATGCTTATTGTGATTTATATGCTAATTTTTAGATGCCTGGAACGATTATGGCAATGGGAAGGCTTAACAGACCAGGGATTATGGTTTATGGTGGAACCATTAAGGTATTGTACTTGGTCAAGTTCCCTAATTGATTAGCAGAGAGTTCTCTTGTGACTAGTTGGTTCGATTTACTCACTTTGCTTTGATTTTACTGCAGCCTGGCCATTTTCAAGATAAGACATATGACATAGTATCAGCTTTCCAGGTATCTTTTTCTTGTTTGTTGTTTCTATTTTTGAGTGTTTTGTATCTTAAGCGCTTACAGTTATGAGATTAAGTAAAAAAAAACTTGGTTCTATGATGTCAAGTTGCTCTAGTAGTTATGTGTTTCTTCATATTTTTTTTCCAAATTTTGTAATTTCAGAGTTATGGAGAATTTGTTGGTGGCTCTATAAGTGATGAACAGAGAAAGACTGTCCTCCATAACGCATGTCCTGGAGCAGGAGCTTGTGGTGGCATGTACACAGCTAATACAATGGCTTCTGCAATCGAAGCTATGGGAATGTCCCTTCCGTACAGGTTAGTTTTTTCCACCTTAAAGATCACATAAAAGAGATCATACATTCTCCTAATCATGCATTAAGTTTATTTCAAAGTTTGTAAAATGACTAGAAACTCTCTGTGGTTCCTTTTTTGTTTTTGAAGCTCTTCAATACCTGCTGAAGACCCGTTGAAACTAGACGAGTGCCGGTTAGCTGGAAAATACCTTTTAGAATTGCTAAAGATGGACTTGAAGCCCCGTGACATCATCACTCCTAAATCTCTTCGTAATGCGATGGTTACTGTCATGGCTCTTGGAGGATCAACCAATGCTGTATTGCATCTAATTGCTATTGCGAGGTAACGTGTTAATAATAACTTTTGCTTATTATTATCATGGAAAAAAATAGACTGAGGTAAGAAACGAGGATTATTCCAGGTCTGTGGGTTTGGAGTTGACACTAGACGATTTCCAGAAGGTCAGCGACGCAGTTCCGTTTCTAGCAGACCTTAAACCAAGTGGGAAATACGTTATGGAAGATATACATAAGGTGCGTCTTTGGCAATATCGTTTTGCTTATTAGTTATTTGTATTCTATTGATCATTTGGTAATTTTGTTGTTGTTGTTGTTCTTTGATCTACAGATTGGTGGTACACCAGCTGTTCTTCGCTTCCTATTAGAAGCTGGATTTATGGATGGGGATTGTATCACAGGTATAGATTGTTAACCTTTTTAGAAACTCATATTAACATTTTGGCTTGACGCAAGTTGCTTGCGAAACTGATTACTTAACTATTCTTTTTTTTTGTCCCCTACCAGTCACAGGACAGACTTTGGCTCAAAACTTAGAAAACGTCCCTCGTTTACCAGAAGACCAGGTCGGTTTATTTGTAATGTTAAAGCTGTTTCTTCTTGATTATAATGGATGGTAGTTATACAATTATCTGATTTATTTATACAATGTCCCAGGTTATAATTAGACCTGTGTCAAACCCAATCAAAGAGACTGGACACATCCAAATCTTGAGAGGAGACATTGCGCCAGATGGTTCTGTAGCAAAAATAACTGGCAAAGAGGGATTATATTTCTCTGGTAATTTTGATTAGCTCTTATGCCCTCCTTTTGAACACTTATCAATTTTATGACTTACATAATGGAACTGTTTTGTTTTAGGTCCCGCACTTGTATTTGAAGGAGAGGAATCTATGTTGGCTGCTATATCAGCTGACCCGATGAGTTTTAAGGTAATTGCCATTCTTATATGAAGTATTCACCTCAAGACTGTTAATTTCTACTATCTGCTGAGAATGTATATCGTGTTACAGGGAACAGTGGTTGTTATCAGAGGAGAGGGTCCTAAAGGAGGTCCAGGCATGCCTGAGATGTTGACACCAACAAGTGCTATAATGGGTGCTGGTCTTGGAAAGGTACTACCTTTTTACTTCATTTTGATCAGTTTCTGTATTCTAAGTTACAGAAACCCGTTTTCTCTTTATTACGAGTTGAGTAGTTGGGATATGGCATGGTAACACACTTGTCTTGTTGTTGGTACTTGCAGGAATGTGCATTGTTAACTGATGGTAGGTTCTCCGGTGGGTCACACGGTTTTGTTGTTGGCCACATTTGCCCTGAAGCTCAGGTCTGTTTCTCTGTCTCTCTCTCTCTCCACTGGATATGCTTTCGTAGTCTTTCAAATACCAAAACAGATATTAATGTGAAGATGGTAATGGTAATGTTTAAAGCTTTTCCTCGGTTTTCACTTACTATTTATATATGCAGGAGGGTGGTCCGATCGGTCTGATAGAGAATGGAGACATAATCACAATTGACATAGGCAAGAAGACAATAGACACACAAGTCTCGGCCGAAGAAATGAATGAGCGAAGAAAGAAATGGACTGCTCCTGCGTACAAAGTTAACCGCGGAGTTCTATACAAGGTATCAATGAAACCACTACTTGTTATGTATGTAATGTACCTCTCTTTGTTAATTTGTTAGATTTGCTTCTAAAACAAATGTGTTGGATGATAATTGCTAAAATAGTACATCAAGAATGTGCAATCGGCTTCAGATGGATGCGTGACTGATGAGTAACTGAAAGATCTCTGAGCGGTTTTGTGAATGCGGAGCAGAAAGTAGTGTATGTGCACATGAGGGCAATTGGACGGGCTTTCACAATCATTTGCAAGGTTTATATTTAAGATTTTGTTTCTCTTGTCAAAAATAATAACTTGTCTGTTGCTAATAAAGACAATTTGCATTATTCAATAAAAAGAGGTCTATTCTAATGTGGTGGTAGTTTTGGAAAATGGTATTACAAAAATGAGATTCTTTAAATTCTCAATCATCCATTTCATTACTGTGATATCTATTCGAGTACCCTACGACTATTTTTATCCAAATGATTTTTTTTATTCAGATATATTTGTAAATATCCAAATATACATGTTTTTGAAATTAAAGTGTCACGAGATATGAGCACCACTACTAAACAGATCATAAAGCAAATGACACCATTTTATTACTTCTCATGAATGTCTCATGACAAAGTCTTATAAAAAAAACCCAAAGCTTTATTACAAAGTTAATAAGAAAAAGCAAAAGAGTTTTCAAACTTTAGAAACTCTATATAAATATCGAATATATATAATATGAGTAGTATATTGACTTCTCATTTCTTCTCATTGATGCCAAGAGTGTTCTTGACACCATCAACTGCACCCTGAGCCATGTTCTTCACTGACTCTCCAGTCTGTCACCAAAAGCATTTTAAACATTCGTCTAGATTAATACAAGTTTGTATTCTTACTAATTCATATAGTATGTATAATTAGCAATGGTTAAGCATTAAATTATTGAAATTAATTACTTGTTGAATGAAACCGGATGTTTGTTGTTGGCCGTGTTGGGCAGATTCTTTGGTGGACTGAGCCGCGTTTGCAGTCTTGTCACGAGCGTTGTGTGCAGTTTCCTTGGCAGATTCAGTCCATTGCTCGGCCTTCTCCTGTATATTACCAAATACCAATATATACATTATTACACATTTAACCAAATTCATCTTTATATAAACTAATTAATGAAACAAGAAACGGGATGCAAAAAGAGACGGTAGCTTGGCCCTTGGTCTGTCCAGCATTGTACGATTGTTGCAAGTTCGACATGATTTTAGTTATCAACTTTAACTTAATTTGAAGTGTTTTTTTTCTTTTGGATGCTAAATGAGCTTTGATTGATCGATTGATTGTTTCCTTTTGTGATCAGAAGTGTATTTGTAATGTTCATTTTTCGTAATTCGGATTATGGATTTTGTGGTGAAGAAAGAAACGAGTAAACTCCGGTTGAGAGATGTGTGGATGGCCATCTATGTTTTTTTGACTTCTTCTTAAATTTTTTCACTTTACTTTTTTGTTTGTTTTACTTTACAAATGAGGATAAGTAAACTTAAAACTACAGGAGACAAAAAAAAAAAAAAAAAAAAAAAAAATTTTTTNCCTAAAAAAGTTGCAACATAAAAGGATTATACTAACTTGACAAAAAAAAACGTTAAAAACAACATAAAAATCAACAAAAGTGCAAACACACTTGGCACGTAGATAAGATGAGAGAGATAAATAGAACTTTCCAATGTTCTAATCATATAGGGCTTAAAGTTCTATTACCAGGACCCGGTCATGTCGTGGAGTTATGGCACATTTTCTTAGGTTCATAAAAGTTGAGATTATGTAAGTATAATTGAACCGGATTACAGACCGATCACGGATTTAGGATTCGACCTGCCCGGTCAGTTCCAACTTAAAATCATTCTGACAAAAAAAAAATTACAGCAAAATTTCAAGAAAATAGATTGTTTACATTTTGAGATAATCAAGAGATGATTACATATGAATCTATTATATTTTTAGTAAAACTAGTTTGTGAAATAAAACCTCTACTCAAAACAGAAAAATAAAATCAGACCCAACTGAGCCCTCAAATATCCTGACATAAAAAAACATGTATGTGCTCCTTAGAGGAAAGCTGCTCCTTCAAGTAACTATAACAGGAGCGGAGCTATTCAGTGAACTCCGCTTATTGGTTTGCTTGTTATGGGCTAAAAAGAAGTATGTGCTTTGGTGTAACGAGTCTCAGGGTGAAGTTTTTTTTGCACAGTAGACGGGCATTTGGTGGGATAGAACTAAATTAAAGAGTATCATATGGGCGATCAAAAGTATGCACAAACCATAAATTCCATCATGTACATCATCTTTGCGTTTGAAGCGCCTTAGCTTCTTTTGGGTATCAAGCAAATGAGTTGCATATTGTTTTGGCGACAATAGGGGAATGGAGAGTGGAAAAAGAAACTACATCAACTAACAGTGTTACAACTCTCTCATTGCTCAACGTGTAACATGATGATGAATTGATGATGACCGCCTCGAATCTTATGTAGCGGTGAGTTCTCTTTCTTGGCTTTCGAGATCTTTCTTGATTAGAGTGTTGATACAACACTCTACACTGTGACCGGTATCTCCTTTTAATTACGCACTGTTCTTTTGACTGATTTTTGGTAAAACTGATGATGGTATATGTTCTGATCAATCGGTGAATCCCTGGTTTTGAAGGTTGATGATTGTAAAGTCTTAACTTAATTATTAATGCAATACCAGATGACAAAGTAGAAAGAAACGCTCAGCTAAGATATATTGATAAATTCAAATGACAAAAGCTTACAATACAAAATCAAAAGTAAAAGTAGAACATTACTGATGAGGATCGAAACTGTGGAAATAAATGTGACACTACAGACAATGTTGTTAGCAAGTTGTCTCTGTCTTTATTATATAGCTGGAGTAGAATTGACAAGTCATAGATAGAATGCTGCTTAACATAAAGGAATTCCAAAAAAGTCATACAAAAACAAAAAGGAAACGTAGAATATTGATGAGCATCCAGACCGTGGAAATAATTGTGACACTACCGACAATGTTGTAGAAAATTCGACAGTAGTGATGACCCAAGTTTTGTTAGCATATTGCCTCATAGACTTCATAACAAATTATAGTAGCTGTCTTTATTATATAGCTGGATTAGCATTGACAAGTCATAGACAGAAAGCTTCTTAACTTTAATAAAAGGATTGTGTGATTGTTTCATTTGCTTCACAGTTCATTCTAAAAAGGGAAAGAAAAAAATATCCATGGATAAAAAAATTGTTTCTCGTTCTAAGCCCCCATGTCCTGTGTCGGATCAAACAAACCCTCACAAACTTTGCCGCCGCAAATATAGTTTTATAAGTACAGAGTTCGACAGCTTTCCTCCATTCTCCATCTGTTGCATCTGCAAAAGCCAAAAAATGATGTGGAAGCAAAGGTACTATTATTATTGTGCTACTTGTGATTTGGAGTTTCACAGAGGTTGTCACATTGTTGCTCCCAGACTCAACCACCCTTTTCACCTCATCCACCCTCTCATTCTCACCTCCTCGAACCTTGATTTTGATCTTTCTAGTGTCCCTAATGATTGGATTTCGGAATCCTCTGATTCAGAGAAAGTCTCTGACTCTGATCCATTTAAAGGTGGTTCAGATGAAAATCATCAAAAGTGCAAGTTCTGTAGGAGAAATCTTGGCGACGAAGAACTATACTATCATTGTTCTATCTGCAGTTTCAGTCTACACTTCCAATGTGGGTTTGCTTTTAATCCACCACCCCTCAGTGTTGAAAACCTAAAAATCCATGACCACACTCTTACCCTCTTTCCTAGACGAGTCCCTTTCCCATGTGATGCTTGTGGCTTCTCTCTTGACGCTACCTTGGATCCTGTTTACTCTTGCCTACTTTGTAACTACATGGTCCATCAAACGTGTATTTACTTGCCTCGTGTCATTAAGATCACCCGTCACCAACACCGTCTCACTCACGCTTCCTCCCTTGTTCCTTCTCGCGAGTTCTTCTCTTGTGGAGTTTGTCGCAAACCCGTAGACGTCAACTACGGGCAATACTCTTGCAGTAAGGGATGCCACTATGCTATTCACTCTAAATGTGCAATCAAGAATGAAGTGTGGGATGGGATTGATCTTGAAGGAGTGCCCGAAGAAGAAGAGGAAGTCCTTGAGCCATTTGTGAGGATCGATGAGGAGACTATACAACATTTCAGTCATGATCATCACTACCTCAAGATTCATGGGAACGACAACTGCGGCAACCATGAAAACAAGTTTTGCGAAGCATGCGTCCTTCCCATAACAGTTTTGGATCGCTTCTATAGCTGTATAGAGTGCGATTTTGTTCTCCATACAACATGTGCATCCCTGCCTCGCAAAGTAAACCTTCCTATACACAAACACCCGCTCACCCTCTTCCATCCATACGAAAGATTACGCCCTCTCACCCTCTTTGGTACATACAAAAGATTTGGTATATTCAACTGCCATGGATGTTATAGACAAGGCTGTGGTTTTGTGTATAGCTGCCCGAAGAATCCTGTGAATTTCAACTGGATGCAAGGTGTGCTTCGCTTCCTGACCCTTCAACCCATGATTGCCATCCAGATGATCACCCTCTCTTCTTCAATTTGACACGAGGTACATGCATGGGCTGCAAGACTGATGATTGCTCTAGTAAGTACTTGGAATGTATTATATGCAACTCCTTTTTGGGTCTTAAATGTGCTACTTTGCCGTCCCTAGCACACTACAAGCATGATAAACACCCACTCGCTCTTTGCTACGGAGAAGAAGAGACCACAGATCTCAAGTATTGGTGCGAGATCTGTGAAAAGAAATTAGATGCAACAAAGTGGTTCTACACATGTAACTCGTGCTTAGTCACTCTTCACGTCACATGTTTATTGGGCAATGAGGTCTACACGAAGCCAAACCATTTCATCAAATTCAAATATTGTGATGGTTATGTAAGAGTTGTAGCCAACAGTGGTAATACTAGACCAGTGTGTGATAATTGCAGATGTCGTTGTGTAGACACTTTGGTATTTAAATGGTCAGGTAACACTTTATGTACGCGGGATTGTTTATCGACATCACAGACCGATGAAATGAAGGAGAACTACTTGAGAAGAAAAAAGGAAAACAGAAGGCGGGAAAAAAGAGGAAAACCCACAGGCTCTAGTAATTACGGGCTCCCAGATACCATTTACTAGAAAGAAAACACGTAACAGATAACTCTTATTATTATCGTAGTCTTTTCAAATTGTTATGGAACAAGAACGTGTACAGGTGCGTATGAACAATATAATATGCATCGGACTTTTTTGTTTACGTCATCCGAAAAGTTAGAGAAAACCAGCAGATATACAAAAACGTTCTTACATTTGAACCTAAGAAGTAAGAACTATTATAGAGCTTGCACTTATTTGTTCCAGCACAAACCAGACATTAGCAGATTACTGAAATTTGAGAGGAATAGGTGAGAGGTTGAAAGGGGGGAAAAAGCGGCATTCACTGTGATGCATGAGGGTGGTCACTCGTTTTAAGTAGCAAGACTGGGGAAAACATGTTTTATGTCTTAGAATGAGGAGATTACGGAGGCCGAGAGGTGCAGTTATGAGGACACGTTGACCTGTATAATAAACGATTACAAAATTATGGATAAAGTAAGCAAAAAATAAAACAAACACACATGTAATCTCTCTTTGGTAACATCATTTGGATCAAATAACCAAATTGAATTCTTCCGAAACAAAGGGAGAAGAAGCAATGACTCCCTTCAAACATGGCTTGTGCTTCCTACATCCTTGAAAATAGCTTCGTGATCTCATTTGTAGCCGGTGTTTTACCTCTTGAACAACCTGAGAATGTGAATGTTCTGCAAAATTGCAAGTAAAGCATTGTCCAAAGTTCTCTGGTTACTGACATCGCATAATCAAAACCAAGTTAATGTGCAATCCATTCTTTGAAGAGAGCTCAAAACAGGATACACACTAAGTAAGCGGAGGCCGAGGGAGACGGTGCGCAAATTATAAGATTTTGATTGGTGACATTTCAGAATCATATTTGAAATTTGGTTTCTACAACCATCAGACAACAACCACGGAGAAAACTCCATTCATAATTATAAAAACTTATGACTAAATTTCATATAATCAAAGCACATTATATAATGGATCAGACTAGACTCAAGGCTTGAAGTACCCTGATGTCACACTAAGTAGGCTGAGGACGAGGGAGACGGTGCAGCCAACGAGGGAGAACATAATGTGAAAAGAAGAGATTGTTAGCACCACCTTGATACCATGGGAGATAATATCTACGCATACCTTCCATATACTCGCTGCACCCATTAAAACTCAAGATGCAACCATCCATACACTTACCATCTTCTTCGAATTCTTTATGAAGGCTAAACACACGTGTGCGCAAGTTAAACAAAACCAAACGTTTCTTGTCCCTGCTCCACAAGTACATGATCTCAAAGTTCAAAGGATGCATCACCACAGGGAAATAATCAATACCAGAGTAAGTCAAAGAAGTCAACTTAAGATCCCAAGAGAGCTGCCAAGCCTCAGGACAATCTTCATACTTGACCACCTTCCAAACCCGTAACGTATCGCTTTCGTTCTCACGGAACTCATTGAAATACACAATGTAACCTTCCGAAGCTGTGAAGCTTCTCCTGAAACGTCGTAACTCATCATCTTTGCCATGTCCAGTCACTTTATCTACTTCGCTACCGGGGAAATGTACGATACGACACTCACCATCATCATGACAACCTCCATAGAAATCGTAAGCTACGATAGAGCTTGCGTCCAAACTAGGAGTATCTTCAGACAACCAATGAAGAACCCCGTTCAAAGCAAGAGATATGTCTTGTCTTTCCCAAAGCGTGGAGTGTGGACAACGAACATGTTGTCTTCTCCACGTCCCTGTTTCAGATTCATAAATCATAAACTCGAGTCTATCAGAAGACCTATCTTTTGTCAACATCCAGACAACCTTGTAACTAACAACCACCCCACTCTGCATCTTCGTAACCAACCCAGTGTCACTAAAACGTTTGTACTTACGTAAGAACTTAAGTTCTTGAGACGTAAGAAACGTAGGGAGAGGGAGTTGAACCCATTCTTCCAACAGAGGGTTGCCAATGTAATACGAAGGAGACCCATCTCTAGTTTCTGTGCAGATGGAGACCAAACCATCAGTACAAGCTAAGACCAAGAGTTTTGTGATGGTGGTCTTGGCGAAGAAACGCAAGAAAGATGCAGGAGATTGATCAAGACCCCATGTCTTGCAACCATGGTGGCCAATGATTTCTAGTGAGAGTTTGTGTGGTTTGGTTTGGATGATGGACCATGAGAGGGAGGAAGAGGAGTTGAAGGAGATGTAGTAGTCTCGGAAGAAGTCGGAGTCGATGAGTGATCTCCATTCTCTGCTTATTGTTCTGAATATTGCGATGCTCTTCAGTGGAAATCGTGCCAAGACGTTGACCACCGCCACCTCTGGCAAATCCATGTTCGTTTGTGGTTTCTTGATTTCTTCACTCGAGATTCACCTACAACCAAAGAATAAAGGGGCTTATAGGGATCAAAGATTTTTTTGTAGAATGTGTGAATATATAATGAATCTAATGAGTTTTTAAGAAAATCTGAGATTTGATTTCATAATCCAATAAGATTTTGAGAAATCTTATCTGATTTGATTTTGACTAATGATTTAATAATAATAAATTAGAAAAATGATTAAAAAACATAAAAAAAAAAAAATATTTGGTTTGTATCTCTTTTTCAAATAAAATGAAAAAAAAATTGAAATTTGAGTATATTTAAAACAAATAGATTTTCAACTTTTAAATAAAAGAAGCTTCAAATATATTTGTATTTATTAAATTTTAATTATAAATTCTCTTTCAAATTTCCTTAAATCCTATCTAATAGATTTTAATGAAAAAATCTCAAATAGATTAAGCCTTCTAAATAAATTAAATATACAAATTTTAAATCATTATTTAATTTTAGAAATCGAAGCCAAAAAAAAAAAAGCTTGAAACTTTTCGACTTCTCTTGAATAATCAAAGCACAGTACGAGATGAAATTAAACAAACAATCAATCTAGTTTATATATTTGCTTGATTGAGTCTTGAATCTAAAAACTGAAACAGTAAAAGATAGTAATATCCAAAACCATACCGGATTTTTGTTGGTAATTAGTATATTGCTTGGAACACTTTTAACCTGAGACTATAAATTTATAATCAACAATTACAAAAATTTTAAAGTAAAAACAAAAACAAAAACGCACTCATATAAACGTGTCTCTCCATTTGGATGTCTCACTATACCATTTCTGTTGTCGTCTTGATTTTGCTCAATCCAATGAAACCCAAAATTCAAATAGCCAGATGAAACCTCTCCGAAACAAAAGGAGAACGAAGCAATAGCGGTCAATGGCTATATGCATCATGGCTATGCCGGGATGTACATAATGGCAAGAAGGGTCAAGGCCGAGCAACCCATTCATGTGCATTAGAGAAGCTTGCTTGTCCTTCTTTTAGACGGACCTCCTGGGAACATCTTCATGATCCATCCTAGAACCCTTTCTACCACCTGAAAAGAGAGAATCGTTTTAATGTGTGTACCTCACGAGTTTGGAATGCTGACCAGAGAAGAGAAGAGTGTGTACCTCATCGCCCTCATCTGCAATCGGTGTTCTCTCTTGAACAACATAAGACTCCGGCTGCTTTGCAGGTGAAACATTGTCTATCGCCATATTCTGTGCTGTTCGTAGCTCTAATCTTTGCGTCTGCACTTCAAGTTTTCTGGATAACTCTTTGTTAAGCTCCTATGGTTAACAAACATGACAAAATATAAAGACAATTAGGAACACAATATACCTAAAAACCCACAAAAACATCGAAGGAACACGAACACCAAAGTCGTGAACAAGAAGAAGAAGAAATGGCTGGATTTTGAGGCTATGAAGACTTATAAGAATCACGAACACATATAGAAAGGACATTCAGGTATGTTGTTACGGTCGCTGAAGTTAAAGAAGACACGTTCCAGTTCATGCATTACATACTTTTCGGTTGATGTTAATGTACCTTCACATGCGCACTTCGAGATACCTCCGATGACAATGCTTTCACCAGTTCTTCTTTTTCAATTGCCAACTGCAGCAAAAGATGCAAAATAACTGCCACGTTATCATTCAGATTGAGAAATGATAGCACCTTCAGAACTGAGAAATATTCTTTCTCACAGCTAAAGAAAAATAAAATATATATATACGAAATAACTTCACATAAGTAAGCCACGAATGCTCTACCTCAGCAATAAGCGTATTAATGTTATCAATCAGTCTCATCTGATCAGCTGGGACGCTCAATGAAAAGCCTTCAAGACTTAATTGTCCAGCCTCAGGAATGATAGGTGTATTCGATGAATCACTTTCGAGCAGACCAGTAGAATCTGCTTCGTGGTTGGAGCTCCCTGGTAAAGTATCTGAAATTGCTGCACCAAGAAAACAAGGAGTAAAAATAATTAATTATTAAACTTCATGCTCGTATCCCGGTTTAGAAGAAGACTACAGATCCCATGAACTAGAGTCTTCATCGAGATGGTTTGGAAGTCAAAGATTAAGTTGAAGATTATGCATATATATGAGTTTAGACATCCGAAACATGCATCAAATTTTTATCGTTGTGCCCACATACTACTGGGATTTTATGGAAGGACCATTACCAAGACCTTCTGTAGAGGTTGATGCGTTTTTTCTGCTAGTGGAGCTTTTGCCGAGATCAATGGATTTTCCACCAGAGGAAGCTTTCTGCACCATAGTCTGTAGGACTTTCTTCTCTGAAAAGGAAGATGAAGAATATAAGATATATACAGAATTTGTAGAACCACATTACTTGTCAGATAAACAGATCAGTGAGCATACCTTCCTGAAGAGCTTTAATAGTAGATTGTAAGTCCTGGCGATCTTTCTCTAGGCTCTGTAATTTTTTCCTATACAAATTGATACGTAAGATGAGAATCATATATCCCAGACGTTACAGATCGAATCCCTAGGGGATTTTTCTTTTGACCAAACATCAAGTAAAGTTGAAGACACAGAGAAGTAAATAAACAATACAGTAAAGAGCATACTTGTAAGATGACATTTCTGCTTGTGCATTCTCCAGTTCCCTCTCCAGCTTTAACTCATTAGATCTAAGTCTGAGAGCCTAATATGTTCCAAGAAAAATTTAAGCGCTAAACAAATGAATATAAGCATCTGAAGGTAGAGGAAACAAATATCTTACAACTCAAAAATCCAAAAACTAAATTAAAAATGTCATTCCACACTTTTGCACCCAAAAGCTTATTACCTTATCTTCCAAACTAATGACTTCAGAAGCCAGTATTTGGGAACGCTCATCAGCAGCATTACATTCTAGCTGCGCATTTGCATACTCAATCCTGACAGACTCAAGTTCCTCCTGTAATGAAAAAGAGTGTAATCAAGTAACAGTTTTCGGGAGAATCTAGACAATAGCTCCAGCGGATGAATGAACATGGCATACAGATATCATCCAGAATCATACTCAGGAAACTCAAACTTTGAGTCTCATATGTAACCATCAATTAATCTGATAATTGGAATTCCAACACGTTAACATCCTGCTTCCGACTAATCTAGACAGTAGCTCCAGCGGATGAATGCAGCAAAATACAATATCATGCTTTACTAAATATACTGCTAGAGAATATACAACTGGGATTTGTTGAGTACAGGTAGTTAATCAAATACTAACCATTTGTGCTTGGATCTGTTGATGTAGCTTCTCCATATCATCTTTTAGTTGGTTGACAATACTTCTCTGTATGAAATAGAAGCGAGAACAATTATTACATGAATTATTGGAAGGTTTGGGCCCTTTACAAAGGTCAGTGCACACATGTCTTATAGTAAACAAAATAGGACATTGTTCACTCTCAACAGTAGATAATCCCAGTAAATGCCAATTACGTATACATCTTGAAAAAACCTTCTCCAAATCCTTTCTTTTAACAAAATCTCTGTCGGACTTGTGAATGTAGCAATGATTTAATAGTCTAAAAAGTGTTTTTTCACAGCATTGTCTAAAAATGGTTCAAGAGCATGGCACTTTGAAAAAGAGACACAATTCACATCCGTCCAAATCATGAAATCAGATTCTAATATTTGCATCTCCTATTGATCCCAAAACCAGATGACAGAAAATTATGGCGAACAATGAAGCATGGCTATATGCAAATAGTTAGTCAACTACTATCAATGGTCAAGATTGTTTTCTACGTATGCTGGACACTACCCAACTAGAATGCTTATAACTCTTCATGTACCTGCTGGTTATAAGTGTCTGTCATCGAAGAATTTTCAGATGCTAAGGATTCTGCCAGAGCACGTGAAGCATCAAGATCCCTTTGAAGTGAAAACTTTTCTTGTGTTAAATCTTCAATATGCTACAAATGGAAATGTGAAACCTTATATCAGAATAAGCATACGTCAAATGGTGTAGAAAGAGCAACAGTGAAAGCTAGCATCCTGAAGTAAACGAAAAGTAAACTGCATGACAATGTAAAAGGAATATGAACCACCAGCGAGAGGCATTAACCACAAATCTTTGAGAAATTGCTCATGTTCATTTATAAAATTCCATTCTTCTAACTGAGAAAGACATACCATTTCTCGCTCATTCTCATCTCAAAGCTAATCAAACATAACTTTCCAAATATTAATTAACATATCGACAATGCATATACAAAACAAAAGATGGCGCAAGAAATAAGTACATTACCTGTTCCAGAGTACCAAAATCATCATTTTGTTTTGGCATGGAGTAATCAGTGAAACCTGGCATTACTCCATTGGCGACAGGAAACAAAGGACTTCTGAAATTTTCAAACGACGGATAAGGAGAATCAGATGCTCCGCTTGTCAATGACGGCCCATTACTGTCTCTATTCCCTGATAGATACTGGAGCGAAGATGGTCCAAAACCATCACCGCCGGTTTGTTGGGAACCACTTAATGTAACCAAACCCGCCTGAACCTGAGTGTGTTGATTTTCAGTCTCTTGAGCTCTTGAAATATTAAGGGAATCAAGGAAAGATGGACGATTTCTCTTCACACTTGCTTCACTTTTAGCAGAGTAAGAGCTTGTGATATTTACACCATAATCCGAAGATTCAGAAGCTCGAGATGACGTGTCCGGAGAACTAAACAAATAACTGCTAGACAAAGTTGGCTTCTGCACAAAGCTGCTACCTCCTCCTCTTAGTTCACCACTCCCCTCTTGGTTTCTCGAAACTTCTTGAACAGACTCCGCCATCCTGGTAGTAGGTTGTAGAAAGTCTACCAACAAAAAAAAAACCGTAAAAAGATCAATTATTCTGCTTTTCCTTCAAGAAACAAACTACATTGGCTTCATCTAATAGCCACGTACCTTTTCTTGATGAGCTCGATCCACTCCCATGCATGAAACCATCCGTTTGCATAGAGGTTGATAACAGACTGCTTCCAGGAAAAGAAGATCCACCTTTAGGAAAACCATTACCACCACTCGATTCCTTGTCTACATTGCTGCTATAAGGTACAACAACCTCAGGCCTATTCTCCAAAGTTAAGTCATTCAAAGAACCTCTCAACTCTAAGCTACTAGAAACACCTTCATCATCTCTGTGGCTTCCTTCTTTGCTTCCATTCGAAATCGATAAATTATATACATCTCCAGAAACTGAAGACTTGGTTTGCGTTTCGTTTAGAGAAACTTGATTAGATGCATCTGAATCAGCGATATTTTGCTGACTATCATCAACAATCTGTGTAGTGTTATTACTCTGAGATGCCTTCTTCTTAGCTCGTTCTGCTGCTTTCTGCTTACGAAACTGCTCTAGCTGAATATATATATATCCAAATCAATTCCGACGATTGTTAAATCAATTTGCATGTGTTTGACAAAATCAATCTCGATTTCTAAACAATAATGATGAAATGGATGAATCTTATATCTAACCTTACGGCGTCCAGCTTCAGCGTCCTCTTGTCGCCGGGAACTAGCTGATGCCATTATATATGTCTCCCAAACTACTTCGAATCAATTCCTTTCTTTTTTTCTTCTAATTATCATTTGAATCTATTAACCCATGCCATTCCGAAACCGCCGATTGTAAAAGAGGATTGGCAAATTGTTGGTGTTGTGATTTGAGTACCTGACGCGAAGATCGAGAGGATATTTATGTAATTTTGAAGGGGGGAGATCTCGAAGGATATGAGTTCGAAATTCGAGTTTAGGGTTTTCCGATCTGAAGGGAAGAGAGGAACCGAAGAAGTTTGTTCGTTTGAGTTATATCAATTTTTTTTTTGGTTTCCTTCTCCGTCCAGATCTCTCTCTCTCTCTTCTGATAATAACATTCCTTTTTTTTCACTTCGATGATTTGATTTTGAACGTTTTTTTTTGTTGGTTGCAACTTTTTTTTTTGAACTTTTTTTTTCCTTATTTTATTCAAAAATGAAAAATTCTATATTTTTTGTCGTCAAATAAAAATTCTATATATGTAAGTAAAATTATGTGTTGACCAACCAAAAAAACTACAAAATTACGAACATGTTAATTAGTAAATAATATTTTGTTGTTCTTTTTCCGAAACATTGAACTTATAATAAAACAAACAAAAAAGAAAAAGGAAATGTAGATAAATAGTATGTGTGAAAAGTGAAGCTATATAACACATTAAACTTAGAGCATCCATGTGGCCCGTCGAACATGACGACATACCACCAGAAAACTCGTTATTACACGAACCATTCGAACAAAAATTTAAATTAGTAAACTCCATGTTCCTCGAGCTTATTGAAACAAAATGAAGCAATGTAAACTTTTTTGGTTTTATCTAATTATGTAAGAGCGTATTACTAAGCTCGAGTTTAATTCGGTTTATGATTGGATTGTTTGGAAAAGAGAATATCCACCAAACTGACATCATGAAGAGATATTTTCGTGGTACATTTTTTTGTAGCTTGTACTATTTGTATGGCTTATATATCAATATCTTCTTTTATCAGATTTCTGAATATCTAAAATCTCTTGGAAGTTAAGTTAACTTTTTATCTTGTATAAAAAGATGAGGAAAAATGCGAATGTTATGAGAGAAAATTTTGATAAATATGAAAATAGATAAAATAAAATAAAATAAAAGAGATTAATCAACTTTTGACTATAGCTAGTGTTTTTGATTGAGAAAAATGAAATTTTTAATATTTTGTTTTGATATATTTTAAAGTTATATTACTATAATTTAATTGTCTATTAGTACTTATTGGCACTTCAAAAAATGGCATTTGCGATGAATTTGGGGATACAAGTTTTGGTGTATGTGTTATTTTATATAACAAAGTAATTTTTGTTTTCAATAGAAATTTTGAGAGGTTGTTATGTATTATGTAAAGTTTGTACTTTTAAAAAAAATATATATCTTTTTATTATGTTATTTTAAATTTAATGATTTATATTTGATATTAATTTTAAATTTTATAATTTATAATTTATATATCTTTTATGATATATATTTTTAATATCTATTTAATATTTTAGAATTTTGTTAACATTTGTTTGTTCTAATTTCAGAGGTAACATATCACTTTTGGTTCATATTAATTTAAAACTATATCGCAGAGATAAGAATTTCAGTATAATATTTTTTATTCACCAAGTTTCTCATAATGAGAATTCTAAAACTATTGTTCTAGATCTTGATCAGAGTATTCTCAATTACAATTTTGATAGAATTCAATGAGGGATCTCTCATTCTGTGCTCAACTGAATTTACTAAAATGACTTCAAATTTTTTGAAAATCTCACGAAAATAAGTTAGTTACAGATTAACCATAACATTATTTTCTAGAATCCATAGTCTTTAGATAACAATCTTAGCAGATGCGACTAAAGTGTCAGGATTCTGAAGAATTTGATTCCAAATCGACTTCTGCGAAAAATCCTACATAATAAGTGCTACTATAATTTTGTTCGACGTTTAGAGATTTATTAGGGAAAAAGTGACTCCACATCGATTACAATTTTATTTTGTATCTTTTTTTTAATTATTAATAAGATTTATTTAGGGCTTTTAAAGCTTTGAACCCGTGTTTAGGATAGATTACAATTTTTTTGGTTTAAATGGTTTTTTTTTTTCTGTTTATTCGATTTTCGGTTCATTCAGTTCTAGGGAAAATCTGCTAATCGGTTAGAGTTTTTTCTATGATTTGGTTCAATTCTTAGTTTGTTTTGTTAAGTTCTTAATATCCTACGGTTTGAGTCATTTTGATTATTACAATTATTCTTAATAGGAAACTAAAAATCAAAGAAGGAAAAACATGAAATAAATAGAAAAAAACAAAAACAAAAACATAATTCTCTCTCTCTCTCTTTATAATTTACAATCTATCTATTTTTATGTTTTTATTCTAAATTATATATATATATATAACAATCTTAGAGTTTTTTTTAATTATTTAATTGTTTTAATTTTAGATACAACACATTACTTTTAAGTCATAGTAACCAATTAAAAATTTCGACCGTATGTACTTTTTAAGTTCAATATTAAGAATTAGAAAAGAAAATGTCATTTTCCGATAACTTAATTCAAGTTTATTAGAAAGAAAAAAAAATTAAACATATTTTAGCATTTTTGAAATATTATAATTAAGAATACAAGATGTTATTTAGTCTTAATAAAATATTTGTAAATATAGTAGAAATATACATTTATTGTATTAATAATAAAATATATATGTATAAACAAAAAGAATAACAAAATTCTAATTATCCATCAAAACAAACCCAAACCAAATCATTATCTCAAATTTCAATATCAAACTGACTAAATGTTCGGCTTGTAGGACTGCACCGAACTAAAAACTTTTAAGACTTATTATTAAACTAGCCGCTTCTTCATCACGGAGATCTAATCGAAAGACTCAAACTCTTCCTTCTCTTAGATCAACTGGGCGGAGAGAAGGAACATGCCCATTATCCATCCTTAAAGAATTAATGAAAATTTATGGTATGTTAAAATTTCAAGTATCTCTAACGTCTCCATGAGTCTTCTTTCTTTTTTATTACAAGACTTAAATTTTAAGAAATTCCTCTTATAGTTGTCTCATTGCAATGGGTTGTTGACCTTGTATGTATATTTTTATGTTCATTCACTATTTTATGTAAAGTCCTCTACTCAAAAAATTTCTCTCCTGATACTCATGGTTTGTTGACCTTGTATGATAACTCTCATGATACTAATATATTTTTGGAAAATAACTTAGAACCTATGTCTTATGAAATTGTATTAAAAATAAATATATAGAGAATAAAAAGATCAGGTCATTAAAAAAATTACATTTGTAATAAATATATAGAAAAAAAGTAACGAAATTGAAATAGAAGAGAAAAATGAAATAGAGACACAGCTGTATTCGAACTCACATTTGACGCTGACTGGGATACAAAGAGAAATAACCAGTTTAGCTACTGAATTTACTTGGTATTTTATGAAGGTAAAAACAATTATTCAGTAATTAACTGGGGACACTTGTCCCCTACTACCTACGTATAGATTCGTCACTGAGTGAATTGATATGTAAGCGAATTAAGAGATAAAAAGTGGAGAGACTACAAGAAAACTGAAGAATAATAGATCCAATGATTTTGAAGCTCTCTACCAATATAAGTGCATGCATAACGTATCTCAATTTAACTCTTTACGAGATCTTTTGTTTTTTTTAAAAATTACATTGTGTATTTGTTATTATTTATATGGTTTAAAATTTTGTTTGGCAACTTACATTGACCTAACAATTTTTATTATGTTTGAGGATTTAGAATTTCTTTTCATAATCTATTATATATATTTATTGATTTAAAAATAATTTATATAGTTTTATTTATAAATTGGAAACCAATTATTCTTTAGAAAAATTATTATATTAGTTATACATATTATTATTGCTAAATGTTGTAGCCATATAGCCACATAAAATTAGTTGCTAAAATTGTCACTAATAAGCAAGATAATTAGTTGTCATTGCTAATATGTCATTGCTATTAGCTATTAGCTACAATGTCATTGATAATATATCATTGCTATTAGCTACAAAATTTATTCTTGCTAATCCGTTGCTAAATGGGACAAATTGGCTACCGATTCAAAATACCATTGGAGCTGAGGCAACGGAATTCATCTTTCGCCATGCGTTGTTCAATCAGTTTTACCAAGAGATTGTGTTTGATAGCTACAAAATATTTTTTTAGTTATTTTTGATGAATTCTTGTACTGTTTGGTTTTGGGCATTTTAAACTCATAAGTAAGAGCTTGTCCTTTTATTGTTCATGATTTCAACACAACTATCATCACTGACCATGGAGTTACCATATGCTATTTTAGTTCTGAGAGAGGTAATGATAACATCAAAACTTAACAATGGTTTCTCTTTCCTCAACCTCTTGTACAAGGCCAGTGTTCTTTCCGTTAAGAAAAGTGGCAATAAAAGTCTTCCCACAATGAAATGAACCTCATTAGAGAGAGATCTCATAATCATTATCATGATCAACCTGAAAGTATACATTAGAAAATGAAAACGTAACCATGTTCATTTTGGTCATATCAACTAAATGTAATGTTTATAAAAAACAGTCAACAAAAAGTCGATGCTTAAAATGACTTACATTTAGAGTATATACTTTAAATGGCCTAAATTTAAAAATTTGTGCTTTTAATGATATTTTTCTGAAATTAATACGACTCGTTTTGTTATTGTGAAAGGGTGCTAACGAGAGATTAACACTGTTTAATTGTTCCGTCAAATGATTTAACATCATGCTCATTCTAGCCAGGTCAATGAAAATTTCTGATTTAAAAAGAAAAACAGTCCACAAAAATTGATGATTAAAATGGTCTGCATACAAATTTTTGCTTTAAATAGTTTAAATTTGAAAATTCATATTTTTAACTATATTTTTCCCAAAAAATATGATTTCTTCTTTTTTTTTTCTAAAGTACTCCATGCCATAGAATGGCAACTAATCTTTCAAAAAACGTAAGGTTAGATTTCAGATCTTTAATTTTACTTCATAATCTATACTTTGACCATTTTTATTATATTACCATTAAATATAAACTATGGAGACAATGTAGATAACTCTTTGAAGACACAAACATAGTCGTAATCATTTATAAATACTACTTTACTCCCCGACAAATATTATAATACAAGAAAAAAGAAAAAGAAAAGATCATGGCTTTCTTAAGAAATTACAATTCTATTTTCATGTTAATACCATTTCTAATCATCTTTGCAACAACCTCATTTTCGTCTGCGGGACTTTTGCCCTTCTCAGCCAAAC
>OVBI01000843.1:0-50619 GCA_900406495.1 Sisymbrium altissimum
CAAAATACAAACAACCCCGCGCGTGCGCGGGGTTGGGCAGCTAAACTAGTTTTAATAAATAAAACAAAAAAGTGGAAGGAAAGAGAAAAGATCATTTCTCAATACAGAGTTTTTAAAGACTCATATCTAGAGTTTCAAAAGATATGTCTTTATTTTTTATTTTTTATTTTTTATTTTTTTTTTTTTTGAATGAATGTTAAATTTATTCGAAACAAAAAAAAACATTTTTACATCAAGTGTGGCATTGTGTTTGAAAATTTAAAGTTACAAAGATTTTATCTTGTTCCTAACCACTTTTCCATTGCTGTTTTATAAACGGAGTCCCCTTTTATCCGAATTGATGAGATTCTGTTGCGCATTTTTATGAAAACTTTCTTTTTAGAGCCTAAACAATAAAGATGCTCTTATACACTTCAACTAAGACGTGCAAATGTATCCTTTTGTTCCATTCGTGGCTATTATGAATACGAACCGGGCAAAAGTGAGTATGTGTGTGTGTATACGAAATCACAAAACTTCCCATTTGTTTTGTTGATATATCATATATGTCCCATATCAACTAAAATTGTTATAGCCGTCCGATCATCTATCATAGACTTCCCTCTCACATCTAAGATACTTTCTTTCCAAAGAGTCTAAACATTAGGATTGGTTTTGTAATACATAACCATTAATATTCGTCAAAATTTTGATGTGTTCATGACTTTAAAAATAAATAAATGATTCCACTATATATAACTAGTATTTTAAACTTATAATTGAAAAAAAAATTAAAAATAAAACTCTTTTCCAGTATTTTATAATTATGTTTTAGAAATTTGATTCAGTTAAGTTTATTAATCCGTTAATAATTAGTCATCAGCTATTCAATTTGTTTGCTATTAATCTGATATATTAGTCAAATCATGAATAAAGTTAAAACATCAAAAACTATTATTTGCTAGATGAATGATGTTTTATCTAAATTAATTATATATAAAGTTTAAACATGCAGATTAAATTTAAAAATAGCATGTTAATTTTTTTATACTATTCTATGAATTAAATGTATCTGGTGGAATCACGTTTTCAAAATGAAAAATATAAAAAATTATATATTATTGAAACCCAAAGTATACAAGGATGAAAACATTGTTTTTTCAACTATTCATTTTTCCTCAACGTCACTTTTTTTTTCCAACTATGCTGACGAAGAAATAACACACATTTTCCAACTAACTAGCACGGAGAAAAGAGAGAGAGAGAGGGAGAGGAAAATAATATCCATCGTATTGCAACTGCTGTCCTACTGTTTAGCAACGGTACAGATCAAGCAACTAAAACCGGACTCAACACACTTTGCTGGACTCTCTTGGTCCCTTTGAATCTCCTACCGACCCCCTTTTCTTTATTTATTGATTTATATTATTTCTGATATTAATATTATTATGATGCACATGCATACGGAAGCTATTTTTGACCGACATACGTGCCGAAATCTAAGAAAAGAAGAAAAGAAGAAAAAAAACTGAGCTCGTCCATATATATATAGATACCAAACGCAGAGACAGAGCCTCATCAAACCATACCTGTTCAATTCTATCCCACAAAAGGAAGAACAAAAAATAGAGCAGCGTACGTGTTTGATTAATCTCTGATTTTCAGAAACAAAAAAAGTGTAATAATGGGTCTAATGAACGGTTCAAACAATGATGAGTACGTAAGACTACTAGGAGCATGGCCTAGCCCTTTCGTCCTGAGGACTCGGATCGCACTTAACCTAAAGCGTGTGCCGTACGAGTATCTCGAAGAAGAAGATAATTTGAATTCCGAGAGCGTGTTAAACTACAACCCCGTCCATAAACAAATCCCCATCCTCATCCATGGAAATAAACCAATCCGTGAATCACTCAACATCGTCATGTACGTCGATGAAACTTGGCTCTCCGGTCCTCCGATCCTTCCTTCTGATCCCTTTGACCGTGCCGTTGCTCGTTTTTGGGACGTCTACATCGATGAACATGTAAGTCGATGATGAACTGATTGAGAATAGTCCTTTTTATTTTATGTTTTATGTTTCTCTTAGCACATGACCAATCCTAAAATATTGGTATTTATTTCGAAATGCAAGTGATGCATCGCATATTCTTTTGAATTGTTTTCTTCACCTAAAAATTTGAATGTATATATAGATTGGGGTCGAGATTAGACTATTAAAAGAATCCTTTCGGTAATTGGTGAATTGGAAGTCGCAGAAATCTCTATGATTTTTCTTCACAAACACTAAAAATCACTTTTTGTTGAGGGCATGTCTTTAATATATATTGTTTAGAGTTTCTTAGTAACTTGGATAAATGGAGAAATTAATCAATCTTCTTGATATTTTATACAGTGTTTCACATCAATCAATGGAGTGGCGGTAGCAAAAGACGAGGAGGAAAGAAAGATGGCGCTGGCGAAGCTAGAGCAGTGTATGGCTCTATTGGAAGAAACGTTTCAAGAATGCAGCAAAGGAAGAGGCTTCTTTGGAGGAGACAACATCGGATTCATCGATATTGGTTTCGGGTCGATGTTGGGTCCGCTCAAGGTTCTCGAGAAATTCACCGGCGTCAAGTTCATACATCCAGAGAACACACCAGGTCTTTTCCATTGGGCAGACAGATTCTACGCCCATGAAGCAGTCAAGCCTGTCATGCCCGATATCGAAAAGCTGGTCGAGTTCGCTAGGCTTAAATTCAATACATCAATCTTTAAATAAAGACGAGGTTATGATGTTAATTATTCTATGAAAATGTAGGCGACGGGGTAATATTATCATATGAATAATCGAGACCGAGGAATAAGATGTAGACTGCGTTAATTTAAACGCATAGTCAAAATGTTCTTTTGTTTTTTTTTTCTTTCTTCTTACTTTTTATATATGTATGCTGAGATAATCAATTGTGGCACAGGCACGTAAAAACCTGTCTGTTCTTCTTCGGTAATCAAAATCAATTTTCGTTAAATGTATCCGGTGTATTAGATTTTATGATGCTGTAAAGTTAATTAATATTTTACAAAACATTTATTTTTCACTTTTCGAGTCGACTAGTATATTAGCAGATGTAAAGAATTTATGGTTGAAAATTCGAAATATCAGGTGAAAACGATTGAGCAGCGAAGCTTCACCTCATTTCATCAACCTAATAAATACACATTACCTAGTGATCACATGATGGATACAATCGAATATATAGAACCATTGACATCTTGGTCACTTACGTATATGGGCAAACTAGTCAACGTACTCAAAATACCTGAACCTTTTTAATCCATAAATTAAAACTAGTTCACACACAAATACTCGAGCTTATACTGGTCCTACGATAATTTGCGGCTCTATACGAATACAGCACCCAAAATACGATTATATGATAATATAATGAGAAGTTAAACACTTCGTATTTCAATTTTCTTTCAGTAGATATACGACTAACGAATTAATGAAGATCATCAAAAATGTATTGTCTTCTCTTATAAAACCGACAGTGTTGTCGACAAATTATAAACGATAAATGTATTATATTTTCTTATAACTAGAATATCAGTAATCTTTTTGTACGTAGTAGACTTATAAAATATGGTGGCCACATGCAAATGTCTTTTATGCATGTGCTTAAAATCGGTCCATTAAATTACTTAACCATAGTCGTAGTTTTTCTTATAAAGAACACCAAAAGGGTAAAGACAAGGAGACGGCGACTATACTGATAACGGTCAAGTCAATGCTAATTCTGATATGGAAACTAGTAGGAATGATACATAGATCTCCAAGTTCCAAATATGCCAATAATGAATTAACAATACTTACTCCATTTTGTAAGTATAATATTTTTTTTTTTAAAACTTGTGTTTAATTTGAAGTTAAAACACTAATCCGCATAAACAAGTTAAGCATCTTAATGTTATTTTTTGTTTACATTCTTTTTCTTTTTGTTGTGTGACTTTTAGTTGCAAATTGCATTATATATGGATTTCTGTTCAAAAGTGGCGACTAGATACTTACAAGAAGAAAAAAGTGGCGCTCAGAGTTAGATGTTATTTGCTGGGTATCTTCATTCCGCAGCAGGTGGCGAATATAGCAGAAGCAAACAATATAAAATACGCTACCTTTATATTAATACCACACCAGTAAATAATTTATGAGGCTTATAACTTTGACTTTTTAATAAATATGGGATCCAAACAATTGATACACACTTATATTATTTGATATTTGACCGTGATTTGTAAGAATAACATTTGCATTAGAACAGTTGTCATAACATAATTTGGTTAATTGTAAAATTTCGTAATGTGCGTGTATGACTTATAAAAAAATTACGGCAAAACAAATAAATAGACTCTTAACAGTTGTGAAAACAGAACACGCAGTAAATTATGTAAAACAAAATAGTTGATTTGAAATAATATTTTTGACAAGAAATATGATTTTTTGTTGAAGTGCAAAAATCAAATTGGAAGCACTTTTATAGTACTCGATCATAGTTTGATAGCTCTTAATTAAGGTAAAATTATGTGTATCTATACAGCTACAAATTTATAAACGCTGAGCAGTTTTTTATATAATTGCATTATTAGGCTAATTATTCTGTGACTCTGAGTAGTAGTATAGTACGTTTGTTATGGTAGCAAATATATTTATGGTTTTTTTTTTTTAAAGACTTGGTTATAAATTTCTTATGCTGGAAACAACAAATCTTGCTCTCAGAAGCCGAAACAAAAACTACGGAAATAATTGTTGTGACAGAGTTGATTTAAGGTGGAGTATATTAGATTAAACAAAACCTAGGAGGATTTTTAAGTCCGTCATAACCTAGGAATTGTTGGATCGTATTGGAATAAAAAAACCTAACTAGTCAACAGTCAATCTTGAGACACTTTCGTAGTCCAGCGCCGGTCAAATTGGAACACCTTATTTTCCAACGACTAATCTTTAATTATTAATTTTAAAAAATAAATTTTTCGTTTTGGTTGCTTAAGGTCAAGAATTAAATCTAAGGAAACATAAATAAATATAGAGTAATTGAAACGCAGCCATCAAATGCCAGCTACAGAAGAAAAGCTCAAGAAAGAAACACATACATGAGTGTGAGTTACGTATAACTGAATTATTCCTTTATAAATATTCACCCAAAACTCAATCGACTAAACAGCCAAAACGATCCTTCATCAAATGTTAAAAGACAAGAAAACAAACAACACCATCTCTCGAGACACAACTCAAATCAAGAAAAGACAAAAAACCGAGATGGCTCAGAATGGTTCGAACAGTACTGTGAAGCTTATTGGGACATGGTCAAGCCCATTCGCCTTGAGGGGTCGAATCGCTCTACACCTCAAGTCCGTAGAGTACGAGTACGTAGAAGAAGCCGATGTTCTGAAATCGAAGAGCGATCTTCTTCTTAAATCCAACCCAATCCACAAGAAAGTCCCTGTCCTAATCCATGGTGATGACTCAATCTGCGAGTCTCTCAACATCGTTGAGTACGTAGACGAAGCCTGGCCGTCCAAGCCTTCCATCCTCCCTTCCCACCCCAAAGATCGTGCTGCTGCTCGTTTCTGGGCTCACTTCGTTGATGGAAAGGTAAACAAATCAACTTTCACTGTTACCTCTTTCATTATAATTTATAAATGTTCAATATATTTGAGAATATACATGAGTATAATGTTCTGAACATGGTACAGTGCTTTGAATCCATCGATGCGACGGCTGGAGCTAAAGATGACGCCGGGAGGATGGCGGCAGCGGGAAATCTGATGGAGTGTCTTGCGGCGTTGGAGGAGGCGTTTCAGAAGAGCAGCAAAGGCGGAGACTTCTTCGGAGGCGAAAACATTGGCTTCGTCGATATTGCATGTGGAGCCATAGTGGGCCCACTCTCTGTCATTGAGGCATTTTCAGGTGTGAAGTTTTTGAGTGCAGATACTACACCGGGCCTGATCCAATGGGCTGAGAGATTCAGAGCCCATGAAGCTGTGAAACCTTACATGCCCACCGTCGCTGAGTTCGTCGAGTTCGCCAAACAAAAGTTCAATGTTCAGTGAGATGACTTTTTAAAGAAAAAAAATCTTTGATGTGTATTTATATATACGCATTGGAGACAAATGTGTTGGAATCTGATTTATGTTTGCCAAAAACATTGCTTTCTGTAAGAGTTACTATATGCGAGAAATGTAATAAGTTGTTATACCGAATATAATAAATATTATGCTTGGGTTGCTTACCATCTTTGTCTTTAGTTGATGCGATTTTTGTCTATGGATGGATAATTAGGAGAGAAAATTATGATATAGTTCATATATAATATAATAAAAAAATTATGGTATAATTCATTCTCTCTTTTATGGTATATATATATTATTGCGTATCGACACTTTCCTAGTTTGGACAAACAAATATATATACAGTGGATAGAGTCTTAAAAATGACAGATTATTCCCCTAACTTGTTTAAGAAAAAAAATAATAGAAAGAAGATCATCAGCAACACCAATTATAAAAAAATATCAACATCATTGAACTCGAGAGCAGCTTCAACATAAACGTCACTTTCCTTGCACATGAAGGCAACAAGATCCGCTATGTTTTCACTTGGGTAAATCACGTTCAAGCACTCAATGATTTGCTCTGAGGATGGGTTCCTAAACAGCAGACAGCCCATCGCTATAGCAGCTTCGTTCTTCTCTTTCGCAACCCTCATCTCACAAATCTAAAAAGGGTGACTTTATGGAGTATAGTGTCACCAGTTCTCGCTTTTAAGGAGACTGCTCTCCTCCCTACACAACCTCCTTTTTTGGGTGGTCTTGTGATTGGGAGTGAAATGTTGAAGATGTTTCTGTTAACTGCAGTAACTTTGTTCAGTCCTTTTTGTCATTCAGCTATTTTTTGAGGCATGTTTATCTCATTGTGATCTGGTTTAGAGTTGTTAAAATGCTAAGAAAGCTGTCTTTTTTGAAAGATGTCTTGCAAAGTTATTGTTGGTCATGTTTCTCTCTTCACCTCTATTTTTTTTTTTTTTGAATAAACACTTCTATCTCTTAATTTCAATCTTTCTTAATTTTCATATGACTTTGAATTTAATCAATATGTTAATTAATACTTTGTTTGTTTTGATACTTATTAGCCTTATTGTATACTCCCTCCGTATCAAATTAATTGTCGTTTTAGAGAAGTTTTTTTGTTTCAAATTAGTTATCGTTTTATGTTTTCAATGCAAAATTTATTAATTTTTATTTTTTAGCATTATTTTTATTTTATAAATTATTTTATTATTGATTGAATTGTGTTTAAGTAGATAATTAATGATGTTTTTGTATTGAAAAAGTAATATAATTAATATTTTTTTTAATATATGTACATATAGTCAAAACAATAATTAATTTGATATAGAGGAATTATTTGTTTTGGTGGAGAGTAACAATGTTCTACTTTAATAAAATCTCTTGAAAAAAAAAACAAAATAGCTTTATTTACAGTTGGTAGGATTGGTCTAGAATAGTAACTGTAATTAGTCAACAGTCAATCCTGTCACATTTCCGAAGGCAAGCGGTGGTCAAATTGAAACCACTTTATTTCCAACGACTAATCTTTGGTTATAATTTTTTCACCAATATGTCACAGAATGGCGTTATGGAGACCTTTTATATTTTCGGAAAATTTTTCCTTCGGTTAGGTTAACTTTCTAGTACAATACAATAACAACACGGACTAATTTATTCTCTTTGGTTACAGCAACATACCATAGAAAGAGGAATTAAAACCAGAATATAGAAACTTAGTCACTTTGAAATGTGACAAGACAACTCTCACTAACGAATTTTATCGAAACGAATCTGATTGTATCTTCTGATTCTATACAGATTGTTATACAAGATAACAAACTGATGAGGAAATTGGAACCAATGCTAGATATTAAATCTGAGGAAAGGCCACTTTCTATAGAAATACGGTACAATAAAACCAGTTTATCTCTCGTAGAGAGAGGAATATGAAATCGATTTTTTCCCGAGAAAAAGGGAAGATAGAAATGGTCTTCTTTTAGTTCCTAGAAAGAAAGAAGAGTGAAAAATGACCTCTCTTTGAAAGAAGGAAGTTGATAATTTAGAACGGAGACCTTAATAATCATAAAGTAAAGTATGAAATAACCGAGCCGCCAAAATTCCAGCTAGAGAAGAAGCTCAAGAAAGAAACATGATAATTGTGTTCCTTTATAAGAATTAAATATTAAATTAAATACTCACCCAAAAAAAAAAAAAGTTAAATACTCACTTAAAACTCGATCTATTTAACAAACTCCTTTGTCAGATGTTAAAGAAAAAACAACAAAAAAATCAGACAACTCCATCTCTCGAAACACAACTCAAATTAAGAAAAGAAAATAAAAATCTGAGATGGCTCAGAATGGTTTGAATAGTACTGTGAAGTTATTAGGGACATGGGGAAGCCCGTTCGCTTTAAGGGCTCAAGTAGCTCTACATCTCAAGTCCATAGAGTACGAGTACATAGAAGAAGTCCTGGAATCGAAGAGCGATCTTCTTCTTAAATCCAACCCAATCTACAAGAAAGTCCCTGTTCTCATCCATGGTGATGTCTCACTCTGCGAGTCTCTCAACATCGTTCAGTACGTAGACGAATCTTGGCCGTCCGATCCTTCCATCCTCCCTTCCCATCCTAATGATCGCGCCGCTGCTCGTTTTTGGGCTCATTTCGTCGACGGAAAGGTAACAGATGATTTAGATCATATCCATTATTCTATTTAACTTAGCTTGTAATTTTTTAATCATAGTTACGGCCACCTACCGTCGACTTTTTGGCCTATAGTGCATATTACATGTTTTAAAGAATCTTTTAAAAGATGTTACATTCAACTACTCGATTATTTTTAAGACAAGGTTATGAAATAGTCTAAAATTGATATCAAAGTTGTCTTGAACATGACAAATAGTGCTTTGAAACGATGGATGCGGTGGCTAGAGCGAAAGACGAAGGTGAGAGGATGGCGGCGGCAGGAAATCTGATAGAGTGTCTAGCGTCGCTTGAGGAGGCGTTTCAGAAGAGCAGCAAAGGCGGAGACTTCTTCGGAGGAGAATATATTGGGTTTCTCGACATCATTTGTGGGGCCATAGTAGCCCCACTCTCTGTCGTCGAGGCGTTTTCAGGTGTGAAGTTTTTGAGTGAAGACACAACACCAGGCTTGCTCCAGTGGGCCAAAAAATTCAGGGCCCATGAAGCTGTGAAACTTTACATGCCTAGTGTCCCCGACTTCCTTGCGTTCGCCAAAAAGAAGTTCAATGTTCAGTGATGATTTACATCTCTCGATGAACTGAGAGATCCCACTGAGAGAGATATGTTTTATGTTTATTATGCACGCAGTGGAGATAATATGTTGGAACCTGGTTTATGTTTTTCTTTTGACCAATCTGGTTTATGTTTGAAAATTGTAAGACTTACTATTTGTGAGAAATGTAATAATTCGTTATACGAAATAACAGTCTTGGTTTGCTTACAATTCTTATTCATGTGTGGCTCTTCTCCTCTTTGTTTTTTGTCCACAGATTGATGGTAGAAATAGGAAACGAAGAAAAACAAATTATTCATATATAATACACAATAGAGATTTGGTTACAAAACGGGGATCATCTGTTTGTATAGATAGTAAATTTCGAAGTCAACTATTTCATTAACAAACTCGAATCTAGAAGTCTGTTTATGCAACACATAGCTTTGGAGTTTCTTACGTGAAAGTTTTCACGGAGACCAAAGGTTGAACACTATAACTATAGCCTTAAGCTGCTAACCAATCCCACTGGAATTGGCCAGTTGGGAAAGCTCATCCTCTCTTAAGCAAGTTAGGAAACAATAAGAAATTGTGTGATAATTGACATGATTCACGAACAAAATAGTGATTATAATCATAAATAGTGATCAATAATGTAAAGGAGGAGGCAACAGAATATTAAATATTGAGTATATGTAACATTATCCATATTAATTATTACACATAAAACCCAAATAATTCTTGTTAAACCTATATCCTAATAAATTTTATAGTAGTTGGTTTCACTTATTAGATTAATTTTTTGTGTTAATGTTGAAAATTTTAAATATATAACTGAAAGTATAATAAGTAATATATAAGAAATTTCATGTAATAATGTTTATAACTCATTTAACTGTGTAATTAAAATTTAATAATATATAATCTTGAAAATAAAAATTCTCAAATAGACCAATAAAGAAAAAGTGAAATTCTCTCTCTCTCTATACATATATATATATATATATCAAATTATGATCTTAATTGAATATTAAATCAAAACAAACCATCCATTCATACCATCTTTATTATAACATCAATTTGTTACATAGCAAAACTAATAGATATCATTTTTAGCTTTTTTGTTGCACATATCTGAACATGAATTCACACAAACCATATACTTCTTTATATAAGCCTCCTTATCTGCTCATAAAAACAACAGAAATTACAAAATATATATTAACAAATAGTTATTGAATATATCAGATAAATATAAACACTGTAAAAATAGTGTAATAGACTAAATATAAATTTTTTATAAAAAGCTAAAATTTACAAATTTTGTGAAAAAGTTACTCTGTTTGTCAATAAAAACACAATGACGAATAATACAATTGTCCTCACATAAATAATCAATTTGATCGGTTTTATTTGGTTCTGTTTCAGTAAATTGCACTGTACACCAACCAAGACATTTAGAAGGACATAAATATTTAGCTCGAACAAAAACAAAACACGTACTTATACATTCTTTATAACATTTAAAGAAATTTTTGTTTAAAGCCTCTGATTCAACCATATGGTTTCCAATCATCAACATTATCACCACAAATACAGTCATCTTTTTGTTCTTCATTTTTAGGTTACAGATTTTCTTTTAATTCTGTGGGTAAAGTAAGCTTATTATAAATCAGTACTCTTAATCAGCAACTAACCCCTTATATATTGAGTCAGAAACAATTTCAATTAAAACTCTACAGAAAATGACATTTTCTATAATTAGAGCCCCAATGATTTAAAATATATAATTGCAAATCTACTTATGCATCTATAATCTCATACTTATTATTTATGCATAAATAATGACTAAATCATGAGTATTATTAAAATAAATAATCACAAATTTCTATTTTTTCAAAGATATTATAAATAAGAAAAGTAATTGTAAGTAAGTATTCCAATTTTTTTTTCTTTTCAGTAATCGACATTATAATAAAAGTTTTTATCATCTTTTTATTAATTATTTGTCAGATATGTTTTTTTACCTTTATGATATAATTAATTTTTGTTAATTTAATACTTTATATGTTTTATTATTAAATATGATATTTATTGATCAAATAAGGGGAAAAATATTAATTTGAATATTTTCTAAAACAGGGAGAAACAAAAAATTGGATTAAAACATAATTTATTCAAATTAAGAATCTGTTGTGGTATCTCTAGTGTCTCAAAAATTATTATTATTATTTTTTTTTTACGACAAGCTTTTGAATAAAAAAAATTAAGAAAGGTGATCAATCCAAACTGGTGGAATTGCATCGATATACGTCATCGCTGTTGGGTGGATTCGAGCATTGCGTGCTAATTTATCCGCCTGTTGATTTTGTGCACGTGGAATGAGTTTCAATGAGAATTATTTTTGATAAATATTTATTTCACCTTTACTTTCAAGTGATACTTCGTCCATTTTATTAATAAATAATATGGTATAATTAGGCCAAAATAACGAGAATTTTATAATTTTTATTGTTAATTTTTAAAATCTAATTTGTGTATATTGAATTTTATTTAGTTTTTCTCAAACATTTTACATCAAAATTTAATTTTTGTTTAAAATTTTAACAAAATAAATTTGTTTTGGAAAAGAAAAACGAGGAAATGCAAATGTTTTGAATTAATTCCTTTAATGGATAAAAACGGTGTCCCAGTACAAAAAAAAAAAGAGTGAGAATGGCGGCTGAACATGATAGAATGTCTCGCAACCTTAGATGAGGTGATTTAACATTTTACCAAAAAAAAAAACCTTAGATGAGGTGTTTACGAAGACTATCAAATAGAGAAGCTTCGTATAAGAGGGAAAATAGTGGATTCATCGATATCTAATTTATGGGCATCATAATAGGCTTGTCTTTCTGTTAACGAGCTATTTTCAAGTGTAAATTTTTTGCATCTTATTCCAATGTGTCGGAGATTCATTGGTACAGGAAGCTGTGAAACTTTCCATGCCTATGTATTGCTAAACTCCTCCAATATTGAAGCTATCTGATCGATTACTCATCATCGGTGTATAAACCAGAACACTTTCCATCTATGAAAGCTCCAAACTCTGTTGAACCTCCACCAAATCAGTCAAAGTTAAATCATCAACACCATTCTTTCTTTTCAAAAGCAACTTGAGTCCTTAGCCATTTCAACGGCCACATAAAAAAAAAGGGACTTGATGACACTCAATTGAAAGAAATCAGATATAAACCCTAGTTTGATAACGATGGAAAAAAAAACAAATAAAAAGCTATCGGACTTTGATAACGATGTCGAAAGGGGAATAAGAAAACACTAAACTAAATCTGCTCTAAGCCGGAAAGATCACAACAAAAAGTAACCCAGACAATTTTAAAAACTGATCCAATGCTGATCGAATAAACAAAAGCTAAGATGATATTGCTTGAGCCATCATATATAACTAGTTCTAACTAACCATATTATTCTAGAATCAAGTGTTTCGTGATACACCTGCGAGTTATTCTTGTTAATTGACACTTGCTGCGAGTTACGAGCATATTTTTCATAGATAGAAAACACGCGATTTGGTAGCCTTTATAGTTTGGTATTCCCAATATTGATACCTTACGGTTACGGGAAACAACAAAATTATTTTTTCCGGATCTCTATTCTCACACATACAAAAATCTATAAACATAAAATACAAACTTCGAGTGGTGTGTACTAGGATTACGTCACACACACTCATGTGACAATGTGAGTCTCCTCCTTCTTGTTGGGTTAGAAGGTTTGCCTTTTGACACTGACACACGTGGGGACCAGTCAAACTCTTTTTACTTCAGTTCCACATTACATTACATCATCGTAATCTAATCCAACAGTCAACCTTTCGCCACGCCATCTCCAGCCACACGTGTACAGCTCTTAATCCTCCTCAGCTCTCCAACGATCTCCTTTGCGTCCGGACGATCGTCCTTATCCACCGCAACACACCGAAACGCCAGCTCAGCAACCGCCGCAACACCACCGTCGTCTTCGGCGGCAAGCAAAGGATCAACCACCTCAACAAGGAGACCCATTTGGAGCTTGGAGACAAACAGATCAGCCAAAGCCATATCTCTTTTCTCACGACGTTGGTCAACTGCTTTCATCCCCGACATCAACTCCATCAAAACGACACCGTAACTATACACGTCACTCTTCTCCGTTAACCGAAAAGACCGGTGATAATCAGGATCCAAATAACCGGGCGTACCTTGTGGGCCCGTGCAGACGTAATCAGACGAAGTAGCTGAATTCACGGTCGTCTCCGACAACACCAAGAGCCTAGAGAGACCAAAGTCTCCGACTTTGATTCTCATGTCTTTCTCCACGAAGATGTTAGACGAAGTTATGTCTCTGTGCACAACCGGTGGAGCAATAGAGAAGTGTAGATACTCCATAGCTAAAGCCGTTTGCAAAGCGATATCTAGCCGGACTCGCCACGTCATCGTCGACTTCCTTCCGTGGAGATGATCGGCGAGAGTTCCGTTGCTGACGTAATCGTGGACAAGAAGCAGCCCTCTCGGGTCAGAGCAATAGCCATGGAGCTTGACGAGGTTAGGGTGGTTGATGGAAGAGAGGATCAAGATCTCGTTGCAGAACGACTTCATGGAGAAGGCTTTGCAGTTCTCGGTGTCGGCGGCGGTGGCGCCGTGGTGATGGTGGAGGAACTTAACGGCGAGGAGTTGTCCGTCGGTGAGCTGGCCTAAGTAAACAGAACCGAATCCTCCGTCGCCGATTTTGCGTTTGGGGTCGAACTTGTTGGTGGCGGACTCGAGCTCTTCGAAGGTAAAGACCGGAGGGAGGAGAGCAGCGGAGCGGTGACGGCGGAGGAAGAGAGCAGCGGGATCTTCTTCGTTGACTGAAGACAAGAAACTCGCTCTTCTTGAACGGAAAATCGCTACAGTGACGGAGACGGCAAGCAAGAGACAAGTCAAAGCGAAGATGAGAGATAACACTGCGACATGGTGGAGTCTGTTGTCTCTTTGAGTTACTGATTCGGAACTGTGGAAACAGAGGAAATCTTGATTCGGGTGGGTCGAGTTAAACCCGCAAACTCCATTCTTGACTTGACAATCTCTGCAACTAGCGAAGTAAGGGTCTTGAGATTCGTCCCATTCGACTTCAAACCCGAATCTTGTCAAGAAATCTTGAAGAAAGCTTAAGAGATCTCCTTGGCAGCCTTGCTCAGATAACGACCCGTGGGTTGACTCGCAACCGTGGAGGATCCGACCCGGGTTTTTCAAGAGTTTGCAGTCGGAAGGACAACGGCTACAGTTTGGGAGAACCAAAGGAGAGCAAGGACGGAGAAGAGAGAGACGAGAGCAAGAAGAGTCAGAGACTCTGAAAGGTGAACCGGTTAAGTCGATGAACCGGTGGTTAGGGGAGGAGGAGAACCGGAGAGAGGAGCAGTTGTTCCGGTTGGAGTCTAGTTGTGGCGGAGAGATGGGAGAGAGGAGGAGAGAAGAGGAGAGAGAATCGTAATGGAGGAGAGAGAAAGTGAGGTTTCTTATTGTCATGGTGGCGCGTGGAGAGGAGCATTGGATCTGGAAGTTTGGGTGACCACATCCCGGAGAAGTAGAGAATGGGAACGGCGGAGAGGAGTTAAATGGAGGACAGTGAAAGGACGGAGAAGAAGAAGAAGAAGGGCATGAAGCAGAAGAAGTTCTAACAATGGTGAAAACAAAGATGAGTAGAGAGAAGCACCACCGCGAAGAAGATGGTGACTGAGACATGTAAAAAGGTAAAAGAGGAAGAGATCTGAATCTGGTGACTGGAGTTTTCGAAGTGGACAGTGTTGTGAAGAAGAGGAAGAAGGTAGGAGAAGAGGCACGTGAAGGTTTTAGGAACTCGGAAACTGAAGAGTGTTTCTCTCTAAACTTTTTTAGTGTTCCATTTTTTTTTTTTTTTAAATGCAATAAATATCTTAATAACTTTTTGTTTATTTTAATTTTGTTTTCGTTTCTTTCTATGCAGTAAAGTCGAATTCAAAATAATTTGCAAATTGCTTTAATTTTTCTCGAATTTTTGGCCAGATGAGCTTCTATTTAGAAAGTATATAAATAAGAGAGTAAAGAACAAACGGGAGTATGAGACTATGAGAGTACAGAAGCGAAAAGGAAAAAAAAGAAGTCAAAAGCGACGACAGACATTGTAGACAAATGGAAATTTAGTTCAGATTGTATAGTAGATGCTTTTTATTTTTATTTTTGTCGATAATAAAGTGGAAGACGTGTCTGTATCAGCCTTTGAATTATTATTGCTGGACAATTATCTAAAAATATAAAATGAATCGTAAACCAATAAGTATTATGAAACAAACCGAATTTTATAATTTCTCAGGTTTCATGGGTAATTTCAATATAAGGTAATGGTTGACCATTTAATTAGAGGGGGTAGAGAAATATAGACACAGGAATAGTAGATTTTGTGGGAGAAACTAATTTTGTAGTTATTTATTGTCATAGGCTCAAACTTTATAGTTTCTCAAGTTTTTCATTGTGGAGATATAAATTTATTATCTGATCTGCCTTTCAACCTATCACATGTGTATGTCAATAACATTTGATACCATCATACTAATGTTGTTTTTGGTTCTTCACACATCTTTTAGAATGGGTTTGTTTGAGTCTATATTTTTGTATGTTCCAATTTTTTTTATTTTTTTTGCTAGCAAATTAAAACTAGAGAGCATATCATGAATTGCTTCAAGAACATTGTAAAAGCTTTACCCAGATGATACAATATTCTGAAATTACCAAAATCACAAAATAATATATGCATAATAACATAATATTTATTCGGCTTTATCTACCTACATAAACTGCAAGTCAGATCCGATTGTGACACGATGACAACACAGGTGAAAGCGCTGGTGTCAAATTGCAATTATGTATACCATCTTTGAGTTCTATGAAAAAATTTAACAAATCAAAAGTTTTGCATTAGCTTCTATGTTATATAGTTCATAGTTCATACTATACAACCAAAGAATTTAATAGAAGTATAGAACACATTAAAACTAGGTTGTCAAAATCTGTTTCGCTTAGATCCTTTCTGCAAAATCCAAGGATATTACATCCGTTGGCTTGAGCCGGCGGGTCCGGTCCTGCTCTTAGTCGTATTCATAAATGCAAAAACTGTGGCTAATTTGTTCACATCTTAGTTTTGTCGTCAAAACATAAAGATTGTGCATCAAAAATCTAAGGCGCAATGATACAGCCGTTGATTTGGAGCCTTTCCATCCATGACATGATTCATATAAAAAGGGCAATTAATGCGATGGGAGCAAATAAAGCTGACCTTTTTGGAGTCTCTCTCTTTAATAATGTTTGTGTGATTATACTTCTCCAATTTCAATCATGAACCCTTTGAAGTTTGAAACTTCAAATTCGTACCGTTAGGAGAAATTATAATATTGGGCCTGTAATTCGACCCATACTTAGCAAGCTATTATAGATCTGGTTGAATCCATTCTATTGGGCTACTGCAGAGCTTCAACTTAAGTTGAAGCAATATAGTGGCCCAAGCCAAGTGGCAGGTCTATGAGTATGTGAACTAACTTTCCAAGTTTAAACGTTTGTAAGATAGATAGATATCCAGATCTTAGATTTATTTGTGAAGTATCATTAAAAAGACTGACTGAATTTAAGAAAGTCATTGTATTGTATATATTTTGTTTCCTTTAGTACTTACAATATTTTTGTATCTTTGTTTTTAAGGTTTATCTTAACTCTTTAGACTCTTAATTCTTAAGTTAAGGAAGTGTGTTCAAGTTTACTGATTTTGTTATAGATATTTACGAGATTTGTTATACTAGAAACTAATAGTTTAGTTTTTTATACAGGAGAAAAATAAATGATTCACCTCCCAAAGCCTAATACTAAGAAGTCTTTTAATTTACCTTTAAATATATGAAATTACAAAAAAATGAGAAACATTATTAAAAAAACTCGAATATTTATATACCATTTAAAGAAAAATATTAACAAACACTGACATTTTTACTTTAGTTTTTATTTATTTATTTACTGTGGATTAAATTATTGAGTGAACCGTATATACAATAAAATCTACATTACAAAAAAATATTGTCATCCGAATTTTTTACCTTTTTCCCACAGATTATGTTATTATGTTATTTACCACTTTGAGAAATAAAATTTGAATTTAATAGGTAAACATAATCTTTTTTTTGTTATATAATCAAAAGTGTAAAACCATTAATACAAAGACTAAAAAAGGGTTGACTTTTGATCTTGCTGTGTTTAACATCTGGACCTGGTCACAGAGACAGACTATTGATAACACAGCCTGGAAACTTAATTGACAATTTCATCCTATATATATATATATCAAAATAATAATATAATGAAAGTGACATAACTAAGAAACTCGTAATCTCCTAACAATTCTACGCGCAAAACATTTAATTTTATGAAATGGTAATACTTTGATAACAAATAATGAGAATCGAGCGTATATAATGGAGATAAACATACGAACGACCATAACAACAAAAATCTCTCCGTGTCTTCAACGAGGGTGTAAAATGGAGTTATTCACCAAAGGTTCCGCCGTTAGGTTACGTAGCTGTCACGAAAAGTACCTTTTCGCGGTCGACGACGAAAAAACCGTACGTCAAAGCACCGACGGAACGTCACGGCAATCTGTATGGACGGTTGAGATGGTGCCACGCAAGCCAAACTTCATCCGTCTCAAGAGCTGTTACGGCAAGTATCTAACGGCGAGCGAGTCGTCGTTTTTTCTCGGTGTCACCGGAGAGAGAGTCGTTCAAACGCCGCCGTTTCGTCAGGCTGAGCACGAGAGCGACTGGGAGCCGATCAGAGGCGGCGACTTGCCGGTCAAACTCATGTCGTGGAACGGCAAATATTTGCGCGGGAACGGTGGATCGCCGCCGTTCAAAAACTCCGTCACGCACGATCGTGAGCCGCACACGTCGACGACGAAGAAATGGATCTTGTGGAACGTGGAGGTCGTTGAGAATCCCGAGAAGGTTTCGTTCGCCGATCGTTTCTCGTCGCCGGCTTCGAGTTTTAACTCTTCGGTCTCGGATGAGTCAACTCACGAGTCACCCGTTAAAAACTCGCCGAGGTTTGGATCTTCCGAATCCATCGGGTCGGATCCTGGTTTGGTTTCTTCTCCTAAGCTTATGTTTACTCCTTCAATTACGGGGACATCAACCCCAAAGCCAACAGAGGTTCGTTAATGTCCAATTCAGACAATACATTAATATTAATAATTCTGATGATTAAAGATTAATTAAGAATTTTGTTTTTGTAATAACAGAAAAAAAATTCGAAGAAAATTGTTGAAAAGTCATCAGCGATTGAAATATTTCGCGTTGCGAAAACGGTGCGGTTACGAAGCAGCGCGCACGATAAATATTTAATCGCAGATGATGACGAGGAGAGTGTGATAGTGGGCCGAAACGGGTCATCGAAAGAGGCCCGATGGAGAGTTGAAATGGTACCTGGATCCGAGACTGCGATCCGGTTAAAGAGCTGCCACGGTGGATATTTGACTGCTTCGAACGAGCGGTTGCTGCTGGGAGCTACGGGGCATAAAGTGGTGCAGTCGAGGAGGATACGAACCGGGGAACGGGCGGGAGAGTGGGAACCGGTTAAAGATGGGTCAAAGGTGAAGCTGAGGAGTAGAAACGGCGGGAATTTCCTTAGAGCCAATGGGGGAATGCCACCTTGGAGGAATTCGGTTACGCATGATACACCGAACCGGAGTGTTACGCAGAATTGGGTGGTTTGGGATGTTGATGTGGTCGAGATTATGGAGCGTTCCAATGGGACAGGTTAAATCAATGGTCCCTTGAACTCGTCTGAAGTCTTTAACTTTTAATAACAACAACAACAACAAAAAGCGTCTCATGTTTTCGCACTAATCGATTTATCATTTTGTTTGCAACATATGGTTTTAAGTTTCTTTGATAAATCTATTGTGGATTTGATTTGAATGGAACTGGAATTTTGTACATTTTCTTTTGTTTTTAGCAAAACAAAGTTGCAGCGGGTGTGGCTCAGCACCAGCAGTCAAGATCAGCAGGTTTCTTGGCATATAAGAAATCTTGTTCTGATATTGTTTTTGCGATTATTTATCTTGGAAAGATATCATATTAATTAGACAATTCATATTAGACATTAGATTCCAATTCGGTCGTTTTTTTTGGATCCAAATAATGTACTCTCCTTCACAATCTATAATCAACTGACTAAATATCATTTTCAATGTCCACCAAATGACTTCCCATAAATAAATAAATAATAGTAAAAGACTCCATATCAGACGCGGGTTTTCCACAAATGGGTGTTATTATATCACGAATCTAAATAATTTTTCCCATTTTTCGCATTATTCAAGTCTTTAAGCAAATATCTTTCACAAGTCATGTTTTTAACATGTATTATGCGGTTTGAACCCAGGTGATGATACACAGTACCAACCACTAAAGTCTAAGTCCTTGTCACTCAATCAACATTTTTAATGACCACCTAAACAAGATGCGTTTTTATCCGATTACTTTGTATTTTTTTGCGGTTAAAATCCCGGACCGATTTATGGTCTGTGGATCAAAATCAATATCAGATTAGAAGTTTTAAAACCCAATAAACACCAGACCCCCAGCCCATACCAGCAACCATTCACGGATGCACCGCCCTAGCATACATGCTGACTGTGTAACTGAATTTTTGAACTAAACAACGAAATAGTATTTTGTTTTAGTTATTAAGCTTCTATTGTTTGCTAAAAAGTTAACTGGATTTTTTTTTTAATTTAAACAACGGAATTTTTTCAATTGACCTTTTAAACTGGACTTACGATTTTGTTTTTGTTTTTCCATATGTGGCTTTCTAGTTGTCAACTATCAAACTATTTACGGATTGATATATGCTGATTCAATCAATCCGTTTAAGTCTTTCAAAAACAATAATTTTCTCGTAGAGGTAGGCAAATAATATTGAAACATCCGATTTGATTGCCTATGTATTTTCTTGGTTGATTTCGGATCGATGCCTGATCAGCGGACCAAACTTAAAATCACTTTGTAAATTAAAAACCAAACAAAAAACAGATAAGACTCAAAAGTATATCAGATTTTAAAGCGGATTTGGCACAAAACCTGTTTGTCCGGTCCATGACAACGACCATATACGTAACTCTTGAGAGTAACGTATGACGTATCACACTCGAGAAAATGTAAAAGTTGGGGTTGCTTACTTGCTTATCATTAATTTCTTTGCCATTGGGATTGGGGGCATGCGTTAAGAGTTAAGCCTGAAGGAGAGTCCCACACTCGTCAATCTCATCTCTTGCTGTTTCTTACAGGCAATTAAATATACATTGTTTTCTCTCTCTCATATTTCCTAATCCCACCCATATATATCATATTATATACATTTTTGGATTCTTTTTGATGTTTGTCTATATTCAGAGTATAATAATACAACTATGGTATTGATACACTCGAGTAGTGTACAAATCCCGGTTTGATTTCTACTACATTTTTGGATTTTTCTATATTTTTTTCTATATTCGAATTATTATAACACAGCTATGATATTGATACGTTCGAGTAGACTACAAATCTCGGTTTGATTTCTCATTTCAACTATATTAAATTTAGATTCACTTAGTGTGCTAACCGAGGAGTTTACACACTGTAGAAATTATAGTCTGACCCGGAATACCGAGTTAAGTAAGATAAAACAAATGTGGGAATAAAATAGTTTCAGTTTCATCATATGATACCTTAATTAATACTCTTTTCTCTCGGTTACAAGTTGTAACGGGGAAGAAGGGGAAACATACGTAAAAGGATAAACATCGAACTATAGATATATAAATATGCTGACCTGGAAATCACAGATAGAGTGAAACACGTCAATTAAGCACGACTTTTCCATGCCTAGTGGTTAAAATCGTTTCATCACATGGCTATTCATTATTCAATCAATTCAAAATAAACGACTGAAAAAGGTCCACGTCACCGTGTGCCGCTTTGGACTTAGTCTGCATTAATAAATACAACACCAAACACTGCATTTACTTCACAATTCGTTTTGTGAAACAAAGCTTCAATAAGAAAGAAATAGTAATAACATAGTATCATCAGCATAATGGATTTTTTCAATAACGCAAAAGCCGTAAGGATGCGTAACGTCCACGAGAAGTATCTGATGGCGGACGAGGACGAGGAGACGGTGACTCAAGACAGAAATGGTTCCGACAAGAGAGCTCGATGGAGCGTCGAGCCGGTTCGTGGTTCCTTTGAAGTGATCCGTTTGAGGAGTTGCTACGGTAACTACCTCACCGCTTCGAACGAGCGGTTCTTGCTTGGTGCCACGGGGCGTAAAGTGGTCTTGTCGAAACCGACTCGACTCGACTCCTCTGTAGAGTGGGAGCCGGTGAGAGAAGGATCGAAAATGAAGCTCAGGACTAGATATGGCAACTTCCTCCGAGCCAATGGTGGACTTCCTCCGTGGCGTAACTCAGTCACTCATGACTCTCCTCATAGTTCGGAGTCGTTCTTGTGGGATGTTGATCTCGTCGAGATCTTGGTCGGGACAGATACTCCGGCTCCAGCTCCGGTGGTAACTCCTCCGCCACATAGGAGGCCGTCCAGTCCTCCACCACATAGGAGACCGTCGAGTCCTCCGCCTCCTCGGAAGCCGTCAAGTCCTCCGATGTCTAGGGCCTCTTCAGAAAAATCCCAGGAAGAGGTTGGTATTGTAATTTAGGACTGGAGAGATTATCTGTTACATCATTTCGATCCGACATTCTTTTTTTTTTTTTTTTTTTTAAACAAGACTGATCAGATACATCCACCAATAATTGATAATATTTCGAGTGTGCAAACGGACCACAAACTTTACCTATTTTGGTTATTAGTGAGGCTGGATCTTTTCAGATAATTTTTGGTGTCCACTGTCCAATTATTTCTCTACTATAGTCAAAATTACGAAAATACCTCTATGAAGTTTCAAGATTGTCGTCTTAACATTTTCTTGATTTTGTGTTAACCAGTTGACTGCGTCGCCGCCGAAATCTGAAGGGAGGATCATATATTACCACATCGCAGATGAAGAAGGACACGTGGAGGATGAGTCAGCCGTTGGATACCCATTGACTTTCAAAGGAAACAGCGTGGAACAGTTGACGCAGGCGCTGCGGGAAGAGACTAGCATGGATGATGTTGTTGTTTGTACACGCAATCCTTTAAATGGCAAGCTCTTTCCTCTTCGTTTGCAGCTTCCGCCAAATAGCGGAACAATGCATGTCGTTCTAGTACCCTCAAATGCTTCTTAAACGGGCTGTGTGTACGATGCTATAGTAGTCGAAGTAGTTCAAGGTTGATATCGTGTTAAGGTAAAAGTAAACGTTTGGTCCTCGGTTCCATTAGATTATTATTTGTGGGTGCAATCTTTTATTTTATTGTACATAACTTTATTTTGTAAACGAATTATTTAAGTTTAGCCATTTTTCTATGTGAACGTTTGCCATCAAGAAATGATGTTGTTATTAGAAGATTTTTTTTTTTATCAATTATAGATTTAAAGTGCTCCAGCATAATTGCGCAAGTCTTCACCAACTCCTCTACTAATTAGTTCCTTTTTCCTTTTGATATATTACTAAATTGTTCTTCTATTCAAGTGTTGTTCTTGCTAAAGAACTTGTTTACCCAACCATCATCAAAGTATAATATAAAAATCTCCTCGATTTGGCAGCTCTTACCAGATCCATAATCATTAATATATACTATTGGAATTGGCACACGAGCGCTGCCATTATATATAAATAAATAAACGATATTGCAATTAAGGTGATTGTAGGCAAATGGTTGGCTGATTCCGGTAATACAAAACTAGCCAATGTAGATACCGAAATAAATTTAGAAGTGGACGAGATTCACGTCAAAATCTTTTGCATCATGTCTCATGTGCGAATGAATTTCCACATGAATGTGATGTGAGATGACTCAGATCTTATTTAATCAAAAACAAAAAGTGATAGAAACAATATCCTGTAGTGTAGTCATAGAGTCAAAATGTGATGATAATCCTCAGACAAACTATGTCCAAAAATACCAAACCAGAAAATATATAGAAGAAGTTTGGGACAAAGATATAAGAGAGACGATGAGAAGTTCTGACTCAACGATTGATACATTGTCAATACTATCGACATGTATCTAGACTTCCTCAAACTGACACGCATTGGAAACTGATCCGGGAGGCTAATTACGTCTTGGTTTTCTACAAGTCTCCGAGCAACTCAAACCTTTCTCTAATGGGTATCCTCTACAACACAAGTTGGACAGAGAATTTCAAAATGGTTAATCCAACGATTCTGAGAAGAAAATATATATAATTTTCTCACCGTTTAGCTTGAGATCTTTCTGAGGTAGAGTTCATATGAACACACACTAGAGATCTTAACCTCTATAGAAATCCTCATACTCAATCATCATTATTTTATACGGGATCATTTTGGATAAATTGAGCAAGAAAATGAGAAAGTGTTATTTTATCGACTATTTGATTGAATATGGAATTAAAGTTTAAGCCATTATTTGGATAGTGAAACTCAATACATATGGCGATTTTTAACGATCTCCTCCTCACTGGTCAATTGGAATATTTGATACTACGCTTCCGTCATCAGATTTTCATATTTTTCTTTGCGTATGTAAAGTTATATTGGTCTAAAGGATAAAGATGAACAATTTTACCAAAGGAGATGATTCCATCAATCATTTTCTTAATAGTATTAACGCAATATGGGGTGCTCAAGTTTGTAACCACACTTCTCTTTAATTATGCATTATCTCCACATACATCGTGAATGCGTACATATTTATTCGATTCATTTAAAAAAAACCCAAAAAATTAAATGAAAAGTCCAACTAACAAGATAAGTAACAACCAAAAAGCAAAAACAGAGGACAAAACGATTCATCAACAAAGCACAAAATGGCTCAACACAAAGCAGAAACCAGAAAAAAAAAGAAAAAACAAAAGGAAATTCTATTACACAACGGTAACTATCTTCTCCTTGTCAAGGATCTCCATGAGCACGCAATTTGGGTATTCTAAATCTGCCACCACACTCCTTGCAACCTCACAAGCACCTTTATTGCATTTAGGTGATTCAAAACAATAAACATAGTAAGTCAATGGCGACAAGTGGACAAATACAGAGACTCTCAAGACGGTTTTTTATCACATGGCTGTATGAGTGAGCTCAGAAAGACTCATCTCTTCTTTAGTTTGTCTTTCGAATGGATGACTCTTCATACTCTTCAAAGCTCATTCCCAGCTTTTAACTTAAGCCTCAAAGCAAAAAAGAACATGCGAGTATTCTCTTTATGTAATTTGAATAGTATTTTGTGTTATGTTTCTGGATTAAAAAGGCGTATTTATTTGAGTTTGAGACATATTTGATATACTAATTTTTAGCAGTAATATTTGTTCTTGTACGTCATGTTTTGTTCCGTCGTTTCCAAAAACCAAGAAAACGTTTGTTCTCTTCAATTAAAAATGACATAGAATTGGTTCATATATGTAATTCTTGTCATGTGCTCGTTTCCAACATTAATACCATAGTGACCACCCCAACAAGCTTGGTCGACCCAAGGACACCAGTTTACCAGAAATAGATAGCGGTCCATATATAGAAATCAATTAAGGTTGTTTGGGGGTGAACAAGAATTATTTTATAAACCATACAAATCAGTAGTCATAAATTTATTACATGAGCTAGACAGGTACGTATATGCAAATCAAACTTCCAATTCCTTACATCATACAAATTATCCTTATTTTGTTGAATCTTCGTTCAAACATTTATTCGTATATAGTAGAAAACCATTCTTGGGCTCTTGGCATAGGTGATCATGCACGAGGAGCTTTGTTTGGCATAAAAGTAAAAGCTTCATGGATTATGCGTATTTGTGGAGTTTCCTCTCCAATTCATCAAGTTTCACACCCACAACTCTGTCTACTTCTTGGCCTCTCTTCACGAATACAAACGCAGGCAAAGTATGAAGGTTGTACTCCATCGACACACTCTGTATTTCAAGTAAACGTTATTTTATAACTCAAAGCAAATAAATTTTTTTGTTGAGATCTTTTCAATTATGTTCTTTAGACGTTGAGAAAGAAGAGAAGGAAAACAAACGGATTGATTAATAATTTACCATTATTTCATCGACATTACTCTTCACGAACTCAACATTGGTGTACTTAGCCGCTAACTCTTCAACCTTCGGCTCAACGGATTTACATAGTCCACACCATTTGGCCGTGAACTCGATCACCAGCTATATATATATAAACAAGAGAATTGGATATGTATTATGATATACTCAAACTTAACCTAATGTAAAGGTCAGTTCCATTGGTTCAACAGGTAGAAGTGTCTCGATCTTAATTACCATGAGAACCCCAGTTTCAACCTCCACCATTGTAGCACAAGAAATCTCAAGGAAATGAGGTTAAAAAGCGCATTAAGTACGTGATATATTACCAGCTTGTTTGTATCCTTGAGAGAGTTGAACCGAGATTTCCACTGATTACTGTTCTTGATTTCCACAATAACGGGACTGTTGACTTGGTAAGGAGAAATCTGGGACTCGAAGCGAGGTGCCCATGGCTTCCTTGAACGGAGGTCAGACGTCACTGATAATCTCTCGTCTGGCGAAGAAACGTTAGCACCCATTGTCTCGCTCTATCTCTATGTAGAAAGGAACAAATAGTATCGAGTAGAGTTGCTCTTTTACTTTGAGCATAAGGTGAAGAAAGAGTTGGCTTTTATAGCCTCAGATACTCTTGTTATGGACGTAGTGGCCTCACTAAAATGTTCACCAATTTGTACACTATTGGCTCAAAGTATTTATGTGTCGTCACCTAGCAATAATAGTTTTGGAAATCCACTTTAATAAGTTATTAAGTCGCACGTTTAAGATCAAGTTGTCTTACATGAGTTCTTGAAGACTTCAAATTTGTAATTGGAATACTACAGACGCTTACCAAAATTTTAGTTTCTTAATCAGAAAATCTCAAACTGAAGTCTAAAGTCTAGACTAACTTCGAGGTTTGAAAATCAGTTTCTTTTTATAAAAATTTGGTCTTTTAAAGCATCCATATCAACTGGTCAGTTGAAATGGCAATAGAAAATACTTTTATCTCCCAACCCCAAGATAAATTTTTTTAACCACTAATCACTATGAATTGGTTGACGCTTACCAGTTTTGCTAATTCATTTATATTGTTGTTCACCCTATATCGATCGCAAGAATTAAATATATAGCGTAAATCTGGTACTGTAGAATACATATTGACTGTCTGTTCTAAGTCTAGGACTCTAGGATATAATTTAAATTCCTATCTATCCTGAGCAAGTTACGTATTATGCAAGCACAAAATTAATTTAAACGTGGTATTAAACTCGAGGCAAGTTTGAGTTCTGATAAAACGACATACAGAGAATCCACTGTCCGCAGCTCTCTTTTTTTTCCCCCAACTGCTGCTAGTGTACGAAAGAATCCACAGCTCTCTTTTCTTTTCCCCAACTGCTGCTAGTGCGACTTGCTTTTTTTTGTTTATACTCATAATGGAGAAAAAAGGGAGTCAGCAGAACGATTTGACTATCTTACGGCCGTGAAATTGTAAAAAGAGGGATTCCAAATCTCCTCAATATATGATTCCCTTCTGAGCCTAAGATTTTTGTTTAGTTTATTCTGGTATATTGGTTTTTGGATGAAATGCTCTTCTATTTATTGGTAAAAGTAAAAGGTTGAAACCGAATAAGTATATTAACTGAGTAATATGTTCTAACGGAAATCAATGTAGGTGAAATGAATGATGGAATACGAGGAAGCGTCAAATCTGCCACCACACTCCTAGCAATCTCACAAGCACACTTATTGCATTTAGGTGATTCAAAACAATAAACAAACTATGTTTCGCTTTTTGACGAGAGAGAGGGTTTTTAGACAGATGGCTTTATGAGTGAGCTCTGAAAGACTCATCCCTTCTTAAATTTAGCTTCCGAATGCATGACTCTTCATACTCTTCAAAGCCCATTCCCAGATTTTAACTTAAGCCTCAAAGCAAAAACGAACATGCGAGTATTCTGTTTATGAAATTTGAATAGTAATTTTTGTTATGTATCAGGATGAAAAAAGCGTATTTATTTGAGTTTGAAACATATTTGACATACTAATTTTTAGCAGTACATATTTGTTCTCGTACGTCATGTTTTGTTCCGTCGTTTTCAAAAACCAAGAAAGAGTTTGTTCTGTTCAATTAAAATGACATGGAATTGGTTCATATATAATTCATTTCATGTGCTCCTTTCCATCCTTAATACCATAGTGACCACCCCAAGAAGCTTGGTCGACCCAGGGACACCAGTTTACCAGAAATAGATAGCGGTCCATCTATAGAAATTAATTAAGGTTTTTTGGGGGTGAACAAGAATTATTTTATAAACCATACAAATCAGTAGTCATAAATTTATTACACGAGCTAGACAGGTACGTATATGCAAATCAAACTTCCAATTCCTTACATCACACAAATTATCCTTATTTTGTTGAATCTTCGTTCAGACATTTATTCGTATATAGTAGAAAACTATTCTTGGGCTTTTGGCATAGGTGATCATGCATGAGGAGCTTTGTTTGGCATACAAGTAAAAGCTTCATATTTTTCAGAAGAAGGATTATGCGTATTTGTGGAGTTTCCTCTCCAATTCATCAAGATTCACACCCACAACTCTGTCTACTTCTTGGCCTCTCTTCACAAATACAATCGCAGGCAAAGTATGAAGGTTGTACTCCATCGACACACTCTGTATTTCAAGTAAACGTTATTTTATAACTCAAAGCAAATAATTTTTTTTGTAGAGATCTTTTCAATTATGTTCTTTAGACGTTGAGAAAGAAGAGAAGGAAAACAAACGGATTGATTAAGTATTTACCATTATTTCATCGACATCAATCTTCACGAACTCAACATTGGTGTACTTAGCCGCTAACTCTTCAACCTTCGGCTCAAGGGATTTACATGGTCCACACCAATTGGCCGTGAACTCGATCACCAGCTGTATATATATAAACAAGAGAATTGGATATATATCATGATATACTCAAACTAAACCTAATGAAAAGGTCAGTTGCATTGGTTCACTAGGTAGAAGTGTCTCTATCTTAATTACCATGAGAACCCACCATTGTAGCACAAGAAATCTCAAGAAAATGTGGTTAGAAAGCGCATTAAGTACGTGATATATTACCAGCTTGTTTGTATCCTTGAGAGAGTTGAACCGAGATTTCCACTGATTCTTGTTCTTGATTTCCACAACAACGGGACTGTTGACTTGGTCAGGATAAATCTGGGACTCGAAGCGAGGTGTCCATGGCTTCCTGGAACGGAGGTCAGACGTCACTGATAATCTCTGGTCTGGCGAAGAAACGTTAGCACCCATTGTCTCGCTCTATATCTATGTAGAAAGGAACAAATAGTATTGAGTAGAGTTGCTCTTTTACTTTGAGCATAAGGTGAAGAAAGAGTTGGCTTTTATAGCCTCAGAGTAAATCTGGTACTGTAGAATATATATTGACTTGTTTGTTCTAAGTCTAGGAAATAATTTAAATTTCTATAAATTAAGTATTATGCAAGCAAAAAATTGAATTAAACGTGGTATTAAACTCAAGGCGAGTTTGGACATACGAGGGAATCTACAGCTCTTTCTTTCGTTTTTTTCATTTTTCTCAACTGCTGCTAGTGCGACTTGCTTTTTTTTTTTTTTATAACACATAAAGGAGAAAAAATGGGAGGCAGCAGAACTATTTGACTTTCTTACGGCCGTGAAATTGTAAAAAGTAGGATTCCAAATCTCCTCAATATATGATTTAGGACTGGGTAAATAACCGAAACCGAACAAAAAAAAGGTTCAAATTTGATCTGATTTTAATTAATATATCCGATGGTTCCTAAATATTAATACTTGTGGGTATCAAATAATACCTTAACCGAACATATATCCGATCGGCTATTCGAATAATCAGAATATATTAAAAGTATAATGTATTTTCTAATATTATAAGTATATCTTAGGTATTTCAATTATTATTATTTTTTAGTTTATTTCGGGTTTTCGAATATATCTTGATATTTTAAATATATTTTAAAGTTTTTATCGTATTTACGTGAATAATTCTTAATTTTCAAATATATTTTTTAAGTTTTCAGAGGTATTTTTAGTATTTTAAGTCATAAATATCCAAACCGAACCATAATCGAATATGAACTAAAATATTTATGTATTTATTGGATAGTAAGAACTGAATCAACCCGGAACTGGAAAGAACCAAACCGGAATCAGAAGAAATTGAATTAGAACCGAACCAAAATTTTATAAATATCTATTGGATCCCAAATCTCTATAACCGAAATATTTGAAATTGAATGATTTATACTCAGAACTGATCCTAATATCCAAATGTCTAATCCTAAAATTATGATTCCGTTTTGAACCTAAGATTTTAGTTTAGCCTATTCTGGTCCATTGGTTTTTGAATGAAAATCTCCTTGATTTTCTATCTATTGGTAAAAGTAAAAGGTTTTAAAGCGAATAAGTATATTAGCTGAGTAATATGTTCTAACGGAAATCAATGTAGGTGAAATGAATGATGGAATATACGTCGCAAAAAAAGGCGGACACATTATAAACATGGGAAACTAAATAAACTAATTAAAAAATAAAACACAATCAATAACCATTATTAATAATGGTTGATATTACCAATAACTCACCCTATAAACATAGATTCTTTTCTCCACTGAAATATTTTGGATTTGATATTCAATATATAAGAAATAAATATTATTTTAAATTTAGGTAAAAAAATAAACATGACATATAATTAGAGAAAAAAAATTAGCATTTTTATTTCAATATGGTCATATGGATTGATCATAAAGTTAATTTAATATACATTGCAATAACTATGATTATTTATCAAAAATGACTCTAGTTATCAAATAATTACATAGTCAGAAATAAATTTTTTATAATACGCAGTTGACATTAATAAAAAAATATAATTTAGTGAAGAAGATCATATGCTCTTTATCTTTCGTTACTTGATAGTGTAGTTACATTATCAAATACTGGCAGGTTGGGATTGAATGGTGAAACATATAGATGCTCCCAAGATGGGATTAAAAAAGCAAGAAGTGTATTTTGATGATGTGACAAATATTGAAATAAATACTTTTCACAATCTTTTTGCCATATTATCTTTTAATGATAATTTGCAAGTCTATCAAATCACGTAATTTACAAGTATTTTTAGAAAATTAAATCTATTACAAATTTTTTAAGATCATACAATTTTAAAAAGTTTCTTTTAACAAAATTCTTTTAAACTGTTGTTTAAAGAGTAGATTATCTAATACTACCAACAAACACAACTTTGAACAAATGCATAAATTTCTAAAAAAAACCATCAACATCTATTTATATACATATTTAATATCTTGAAAATTTCAGTGATATGAACAATTTTCTTTTTGTACATAACATAATATTTATATTAGTATTTAGCTAATGCCTTTTTGGATTTAATTAGTTTTTTTTTTTTTGCTTCTCCATGTTTTTTTTAGTGATTCTAAATTTAAATTACGAAATTTATGTTACTATTTAATTGTTAGTTTTTTATAATCATTAATTTCATCTAAAATAATCATTCTAATTTTTTTTTTTCCAGCCAACAGTGTCAAAATTATTTGTTTTAAAAATAAATAAATAAAATTTAAAATTTAGTTATTATGTAGGTTACTCAGTTATAGTTAACAACTCTAAAGTGGAAATTTGATACTCCATCTTCCATCACACACATATATATATATATATATATATCAGTATATGTCTTTCTCTGCTTTTAGCTTTTTTTATTTATGATATCATAATGATTTTTCTTCTGTTATTTCATTTTTATGTTACTGATGCTATTCAAAATTGTGTTATATATATAATGCATTTCTTTTTCTTGGGCTGATGAGTTGGTTCTTGTAACAAGAGGTAATTTTTATTATATAATCTACTTCATCTATAATATATAATAGATACATAGTCATGATAATTATTATAAAACAACATCCATCATCTTCTTGTTGCTCCTAAGCAGATTATTAAATCACTTCAGCTGTTTTTTGGAACTCATCTCAACATCAGAGAAATTCTTGTCCTCATCGAAATCTCCCATCTGTAAACCGACCTTGTACCGATATCCCCGAGCACAATACCAAAAATAAACCAGATTAAACACACCCAAAACGGCAATCAGATAGTAGAAGTAATCCAATTTTCCCGCGTTGAGATTCTTGTTCAGCCAATCCGGACGGTCATGGCCACCGGAGAATTTATGAACAGTCGTCACTATCAAGCTGCTAAGGTAGTTCGAACCGGCGAAGGATAGAGAGAAGAGAGAATTAGCGATGCTTCTCATGTGCTCCGGAAACTGACTGTTGAAGAACTCAATCTGTCCTATAATATTAAATGCTTCGCATAGTCCCATTAAGATTAGCTGCGGAGAGAGCCAAAACACTGACATCGGAGTCATACCGGTCGGATCTCCGGCGTTGATGGAGCGCCTGCGTCGCATGCGCTCCACGAGCCCGGCAACGATCATGGAAAGGATCGCGAAAATGATGCCTGTCCCGATACGTTGGAGGAGTGTGATTCCGGATTTATGGCCTGTGATCCGGCGGAGAAAAGGGACTAAAACGCGGTCGTATAAGGGAAGAAAGACACCGATGGTGAGGAGAGAGATGACGGAGAGAGAACCGGCCGGAATCTCGAAATGGGGACCCATATGTCGGTCCATTTTCAAAGCTTGAGAGACCGTGAAAGTTCCTTGCTGTGACATTGCCGCGAGTGATATTATGCCGGCCGACCAAACAGGAACGATTCGGATCAAACACTTTACTTCCTCCACTTCTTGAATGCTGCATAGCCGCCACTTGTTCGCCGGGATTCCCTCGGCTGTTAGATCGCCTTCTATTATCACCGCTCCTTTGTCTAGAAACCTGAGTTTACGCAATTGCAATTAAATTATAAATGTTAAAATGTGCTTATTTGTTAGACATGCAAATATTTGACCAAAATGGGAAAAAAGAAACAACCTAATATTATTCAACCTCTACGTGAAATCCATATTATTTTGAAGACAAAAAGGAATATTCGATAGATGAACAATTTTATTTACAGGTTTAGTTATCTAGTGTGCATATATTAAAAAAAAAAATTTGTATTATATACGTTAAAACGTAAATAAATATATAAAGTACCTGAATTGGTTACTATGGTGTAACTTGGATAACACGCTATCTTTAACGGGAGGGTCATAGTAATTCACAGTGCCGTCATCTTCCGCCGGGAGCTTCATCTTTCGCTTCTTACGAGCTGCCGCGACAACTTGAGCTATGCCAGAGAATATACTTCCCTCAGGTTTAACGTAGACGTAACGCTTCATTCCGGCGAAAAACATAACAACCGCACAAGCCATGAGTCCAGTGGGTATACTAAAGCCGATGATCCAGCTGACTTGGTCTTGGATATACACAACCACGGTCTGTGTAATAAGCAGAACCACAGTGAATGTCATGTAATACCAGTTGAAGAAACTGGCCACTCCTTTAATCCCTTCCTCAGATCGTTGGTCAAACTGGTCGACACCAAAAGGGATGCTACATGGTCGTATTCCTCCACTCCCTATGGAGAGGAAACCGAGACCTAATAGCAAAATTCCGAACTGGAGCTTGTTCGGACCGCCGCAACTGACTGGATCTTTGCTGTTGCATGTTGCTGGGTGGAGTTGAGGAAGCGATGCGGTGAGTGTCAATGTCACTAGTCCCTGTAGATTTAAAATGATTGATTAAACATTAGTACTAATCAACTCATCATTCGTTTTTCAAACCGTTTAATTAATCATTAGTTATGATGATCTATACCTTGAAATTGAATAGAATAGTTATTAATTAATATTGAAAAGACAAACAATAACTAATGTGGGATAGATTGAAGTTATGCAATCAGATACGTACAGACAAACAATTAATAAAGTTAACAATATTTTTAATTAGGTTTGACTTCATTATGATTAAAAGGGGATATTACTTGATTAGGTACTTGAAAAGGAAAATAATATCGTGGGATAGATTGAAGTTATGAGATCAAATACAAACAAACAATTTATTAAGTTAACACTAGTCTTAATTAGGTTTGACTTTATATGATTAGAAGGTTATATTACTTTGATTAGGTACTAGTTGGTGACAAACTGATCATGACGTAGAACCTAATATCATATTTTTTTGTTGTGCCCCAAATCCCAAGATGGTAATATGAATAGTTAAATTAACAATTTATGTTCCTTAGTTATAGCTATGAAAAAGGCAAAAAGAAAAAAAAAATATAAGAGAAGTTAGCAAGTGGATGCAATCATAATAGTTCTATAATAATAAAGAGACATTATTAGTTTTTATTATCAAAAAGAAAATAAAGAGACATTAGAAAAGTAACTAGCTTTATACGTTACATTACGTTACGTCACTGTGATAGACCAAATGTACACATTTTTCAGTTAGCTATATGATTTGGAAATTCAATTATTGGACACTCTCTCATTATCAAATCGACCACTTGGACATTTTCTTCCTTTTCGACGCACTTCCCTTTGTTTCCAAGATAAAACTCTTCTATTACGGAACTTCTTTAATGGAAAATGTGTAAGAAATTAATCAACGTTGTTTTTATCAAAACAACAATCAAAGTTGTTTCAGTGAGATAAATATAGTTTTCTTAAAAATTACTTGGGGTGATAGATAAAGTGATCCCAGTTAACTACCGACATCAATTTCTGTGCCAATTAATGCTTTTCTTCATATGATTCACATAATAGACCGACCTTATCGTCCTCTATAGCGTCGTGGTCCCTCTATAATTTCATGCGTTTTCGTACGATACAAAAGCAATAAATAGGAACAAAACACACTATATAAGGAACTCTATATTTTTAATTCAAAGCATTATAATTTTTGTTGAATTAATGTATATACTAATATACATTAAATAAAGTTTGTCATAACGTAGTTTCCTTATCACGTCCACGTGCGCGATGAAATTATATGCCAAGTATCATGTATCTTCATCACATAATAGCATATTATATATAGAGTAATAATATAACTTTCTACCTAGAGTCACTGTTTAATAATATAACTTTCTACCTAGAGTCAGTGTTTCATGACTTATGAGTCAATAATGCTACTATTACTAGTGTGTATTACTATGACTCTTCTCCGAACAGGGCCACTATATTAGATTTTCGAATAAATTGAACAGATTATAATACTAAGACGTACCAGGAGTGTGGCGAATGACGCGAAAGCGATGGTCTTGAAACGGCCGACATAAGCGTCTGAGATAAACGCGCCGACGAGAGGAGTGAGATTCGTGAAACCTGACCAAATGTTGATGACATTTGAAGCGTCGACTTGTTCTAAGTGGAACACTCTGGTCAGATACACCATGAAGTTTGCCAACAACCCAATCGTTCCCAGTCTCTCAAGCGTTTCATTTCCTGTTTCATCCCATTTTTATTTTAAAATGTCAGCAAATAAAGGTTGCATTAAAAAAATCTAATAAATATGAAGTACGTTTTCAAAGAGATAATAAAAAAAGTGAAGAAATGTGTTACAGTTTTCTTTCCGTTTCGAGCATAAAGTAATCAAATGGACGAGTGTCAAACATGATGGACCGACGGTTACAAGAAAATAATATGATATAATTCATCGGAGATAAAATATAAAAACACTTTCTTTCCAAAACATCAATAATGAAAAAACGGAGGGAGTATAAGTCTTGATCGGTTGGAAATGTTATACGCCCATTCTTTGCTTTTCTTTTCTTTTTCGTTAATTAACAACAACAAGATATAATAAATTATACACCTTCTCTTTCTTTTCTGTCTATTTCATGCAAGGATTTAGGCAGTAAAGTGATCTTGAAAACGGCTAATTATATATGGCCAATTCACTTGTTTCTAGAATATCCAATCATGAAAATTAAGGGAAGGTCAAGGTTTAGGTTAACTAAAAATAGATTACATTCATGAACCAAAAAAAAACAAATACCTAAAATGAACGTGATGGCTCTCCAGCCTCCAGGCTTTTTCTCAACCTTCTCACCATCGGAAAAAGAATGCGACGAACTTTTCCGATTGTACGAATCAACAACATCCATCTCTGGTGGCGGTGGTAAAGATTTGGAGGAACTAACGGACGGTCGTGGTAAAGAAGAACCGCCCTCTCTATCCTTCAAACCCATCTTTACGATAAATAACCACACTCAGAATACTCTCACTTCGATTTTTAGAGTGGAATCAATGTTTTCAGATTAGATTCTCACTTTTTTACAATATATAGAAATAAATCAAGGTAATCACATAAAGTGATTAAGAAATGTAGAGATTGGGGATATCACTCGTACACTTTACCTCTCTTAGAAGCTTTTTTGGGTGTAATATGTAAGTCTGTGTACATATGTATATATAAGGGAGTGAGTAGATATTATCTGGTGGGTGTGGGTGAATTTGAATGACGTTCGCCTCTAGTAGCCTCCACGTGAGAAGTTTGGAAAAAGAAAGCTGTTTAAACTAGTGCTATGTTTTTTTTCTCTTACATCGTACGTAATATTGTTGTTCCACGTATTGTGAACCTTCCATGTTTCATACATTTGTTGCAGTACAATACATTACATTGCGATTTGCGAAGATGATAATATTAATACGTACGGTAAATTTGATGGGTATGGTCCCGTATGGATGATGATGATACTTCTCACGCATTTTTATGTATGTTGTCAATCGTATATGGTCGGATATACGTACGGGTGTGAGTATGTCATTTTATTTTTACGTAGAAGTATATGATATATCATTGATAATAATAATAAATAAATAATCATTTCATTCGTTTTCTTAAATAAATGCGTGACTAGACAGTGTTTCCCAGCTACTCTAATCGGTCAAAATTTGCTAAATCTACTTCGACAAAAAAAGTTTTAAGTGATCAAAAATATATTTTTGTAATAAAATATTAGCATAACTTAAAAGAAATTCAGTATTATAAAACATATACATATTTATATATTATTGAAGTTATTTACTAAACCTCTGACATTTTGTATTAGAGCTAGCCAAGAATTAGACTAAACTTGTAGAACTCAAATTGGACACAAACATAAAACGGTGAGTGGAGACAGAAACTGATAGAGAAGTTCGAAAAGATGAGGTAGGCTTTTTTCGCCTTTTAGGCAAAATGCAAGTGCCTAACACTGTCGCATGCGCGAGCCATACGATTTCTACACAACCCCGTCTTGTCGTTTCTTCTTTATTAAATTTTTGTTTTCGACCATTTTAGTAGGTCCATACCATTATCACCGTTAGATTTTGTGGTTATGATATATTCTATATCGTTCGATCATCTCATCTTATATATACGCGTCTTTCACCATTCTCCATAGTCAAATGAATTGAACCGTGGCCGTAGAAGGTTTGGACCGCTTGGCCTGTCTCTATAGGCCGAATGATCCAAAGACGTAGCTATGTGTTGCGGGTCACAATAGAATAACGAAAAATGTATATGGAGGTCGATAGATAACTCCAACTCCTAGAAAGCACGCTTTTTTTTTCTATTTTGGATTTGATATATTTGTCTATAAGAATATTTACCGACTTTATTTGGTTGGAGTGAGAGATATTTGATATGATACTTTCTTGTAAGGTATACCATAATTAAGAAACAAAGCATGTTAAATGTGGAACGCAATTTTGACACTGCTGGAGAAAACATAACTGTTAATCACTTTTAGCATACTGCCGTATGTTGTAGGAAAAAAAAAAATTTGCATCTACAGATATACACATATATTATCATTTATAGTAGTGATACTGTTAAACTGAATTCAGATTTATGTTTTGGTTATTGGTTTGATACTACTGTATATAGGGTTTTGTTTATCTTAGGGTATCCTATTATCCTAGGTTAAGAGACGGTTGATTATTTTGCAAAATTAATTATATGTTGGAAAAAATTTCTGCGCAGTCTAAAGTTGAAAATTAAAATTACCAATTACAAACAAGTGAAAGTGAATGAGCATTTTTCCGATAAATTTTTTTAACTTTATCAGAGTTAATTTCCTAATTAATGGTTGACTATATTAGTTCTGATTTTAAAAAGTCAACTACATGTTTGTGAATTTTTCTGTGTAAGTGATAATTGAAAATTAAAATTACTGATTACAAATAAGTGAAAAATTAATGGACATTTTTCTGTTAAAACTAAGTCAATTTTGGGTATAATCAAAGTTAAACCGAAGCTGGTAATTTTCGTGTGATAGTCCAAATGGATTAACTTTTACATTTTGTTAAGCTTATATAGTTTTGTTTGAAAGGCTTTTGTAATCAGATCTTAACAAATTATTAATCGATTATTATTGAGAATGAGAGGTATAAAGGTTTTAGTAGTAGGTCTGAGACTTTGATCTGAATCTAAACCAGAATACTCTACCACAAAAAATAAATTTTAAAAATTTAATTGTTTTCTATTTGTCTAAATTTCAAAATCCAAAACCTGAATAAAATGATCTGATCCCAATCTGAATCCAATGAATAAATTTTTAAAATCCAAATATTTTTATTTCTCTAAATCTGAAAAAGTAAAATTCGAATAAATCGAATCCAAATCCAAAATACCTAAACCCGAGTCTTAAATATCTAATTTTTTATTCTTTCATCACATTAATTATTTTTGTTTAAAAAAAACTCGAAATATTTAAATCTAAATCCGAAATAAAATTCAAAACCCTACCCAAACTTAAAATAAACCAAACAGAATCTAAGAAATAAATTCGAAAAACCTAATTGATTTCTATATGTTTAAATTCGATAAACCTTAATTCAAAAAAACCAATCCGAATCCAATCCAAAACTAGAAGTCCTAGCCCTATGTTTTACATTCCAAAAATGTTATCAACTAGCATGTGCGTCTTTGACTTCATTCTTCGACTGTTTTATGTAGAGTTATTCCTAGATAATTTTTATAAAGAGTTTTGGAAGTTTGAAATTCTATTATTAATGGTTAATCGTGAAAGTATTTGTTTTTATTGATAAGTTGGCAAAATTGATTTTTCAAAAAGTGTGCTTAGATTGACGGGAAAAAAAAAGTGCGATTAGATTTAGCTAGTGCTTGGGGCCAGGGGCAGCAGATGCAGGTAGAAAAGAGGGGGGGGGGGGGGGGGGGGGGGGGGNGGCAGGTGCCCCCGGTTGATTTCTTAATATTTGTTTTTATATAATTATTTCTCATTCTAAACTTAGATATAATATTAAAAAACACATAATAAATAAAATATCAAATAAAGAATACTATAAAATATATAATGTGGCTAAATATCATTTTGGATAATTCAGTGGTAAATGTGGATAACAAAATTATGAAATAGATATTTGTTCGAATTTGAAGTCAGACCTCAAGATTTGATCGATTCTGATAAATTTAGAGTCCTAAGCAAGCAAATCTACACAAAGGGTTTTATCACACGACTATATATATCTAATGAAGTTTGTGATAAATTCATCTATGCCTAAGACACGTTACGAAATAATAGATTCTGTAAACTTCAAAAAAAATTATGAAAACTTGAGAGTTGAAGATTCTGTTTCTATGAAAGGGAGAATATTATGTAACTTTTGGGAGGCAGAGCTATAAAAAAGCCTAAGAGCAATCAATTGAGACGCCTTCGTGGACTTGTATTTTGTTTCCAAGTGTGTACAAGACCATGATAAGAATCGGTGGACCACCGTATTTGCATTGCATTCGCACTGTTATTATATTCAAATTCTACATTAAATAGACTGATCCCATCATATTAATTTCGGTATAACATTTTCTTCTGTTTTGGAACAGTTTCGAACTGACATAAATTAGATTGTGGAGGAGACGCTTTACCACCTCACAATGACTGTTTGACTTTGGAAGCTCGTCGATATTGTGCTCAATTTTGTTCGTTTTTATATCGTGGATTTCGTTTTCAGTCTCGAAAATTTCACTAAACAATAGCTTCATAGTTTCTTCACAGTTAAAGACTAAATATTGAAAACCAACAAAAAAGTGTTTATTCACGATCCTATCCTTTACTCTCACGTGTTTCTTCTCATGTGCTTCTTCTCCATTTTCTTCATCTCCTTATGCATTTTCTGCATCTCCTTATGCATTTTCTGCATCTTCTTCACGATCTCGTCACTACCAGATGACATAATGGCATGTTAATATGAATCAAATATTATTCTCTAAGTGTGAGAGAGAGCGACTTTAAACAACTTTAAACACAGTACCAGCATGCATACTTTAGTAACTTTCAGGCTGGGTCTGGGCCTGAGCACATTATAATGAAACATTTAAATGGGGCTCCACTTTATCATAACTTTTTTTGTTTCAAAAAGTATATATTTTTAATTGAATCTTATAGTGTTTTTGATGTATAACCAATGAAAATTGATGTATAGGATGTTAATGTGTTTTAGAACTCAAAACTCATGCATGCTTATCTTGTGATTACTAATGAAATTAATTATTAATTACATGATTAGTGAAGGGTTAGTACCATGGAAATGGATTAACTTGAATTTGTGTTTCTATGCTAAAATATTAGCATTATATTATTATATTAACCATTGCAGGTTGACATTTGATCATTCAAAGTAAATAAATTATACCCAAGGGCATAGCTTTTCATCCAATTTCTTTTAATTTCTTTTTATATGTTTTTAGTCTCTTGTTTCACTTGTTTTGCATCTTATTTTGTTTTTTTTTTCTTTGTCATTTGTTAGGTTGTTAGTTTGAACAGCTTATATGCATTCTTAGTGAGTTAAACTCCTAAACTTGGATTGACATCTTGTCACTACAATGACATAGTTTATGTTTGAGGCTGAGTAGCAAGATTTTAAACTTATGTATTTCATGTACACCAGAATTCTATCACCTTTCCTTGAGACACCTTAACACTGCAGCCGGTCACAACAACAGAATAAGGAAAACTCTCAAACACAGTAGCTTGATTCCATGACATCGGGAATGTATATATTCTGAAAAATGTTTTATATTATTTAAGACCTATTAAATCAAAGATATCTTGAAATATTTAATATAATTAGTTGAAAAAGACTTACTTTTCCATCATAATTTTTGTAACTCAAGGAAACAGTCGAACACCACAAACCCATGGCCTCTGACCAATAACTCATCCATCAGTCTTTCGAAACCTTTAAAATCATCAGAAGGCCGTATATGTATAATCATGTCTTTGGCATAACCCTCATCCACTATAATTTTTCTTGCGTTTTTCAAACGGTCAATGCCACCATTCTTTGTTAAATGATTGGGAGATAGATTTCATGCAAAATTTCATTACTTGTTACGGGTTTTGCATCTATGTTATATTAATAGCAATATAATACACATGGCCACTTGAAAGAGAGAGACAGACCAATATTCACTTAAAAGTATAAAATGTTATTTACCTACATATACAACTCATGGATACATACATAAATATAGTGAACTATAAATAAAGTAAGTATACCAGATAACTGGGAGTAGTAAGCAGTAGTATTTTTTAAGAAAGACTTTAAAGATATAAACTGTGGTATTTGTTTAGGAAAACAAATTATATTCCTCAATTTGAAATTAACATGTCAGATTCTTAAACTTTTTAAGCACGCATTAGTAAAATGTCTTGAGTCACAATACAAATGAGTGTCCAGATAATCAAAGCTATCACATGTTTCTATAACGATACCCTCGAGCACACCACAAGAAGAAAATGAAATTAAGAGTGCTTAAAGCGGCAATAAAGTAATAAAAATAATCTAACTTGCCTGTGTCAATATCATCCGTGAGCCAACTCTGTCTTCCTCCACGAGCAGTCACACGATGTACAATGCTCACAATCGCACTGCTTAGGTAACTAGCTAAAGACATACCTAAGTAAAGCAACGAGTTCCCTATGCTTCTCATGTTGATTGGAACTTGTTTGTTGAAGAACTCGGTAAGACCAACAATGGTGAAGACTTCATAAAATCCCATTAGTACTTGCTGCGGGGCTAGCCAGAAAACTGACATGCTTACCCCTGTAAGGGATAAATCTCTTCTCTCTCGTTCCAAAATACCCGATATCATCATTGTCGATATGGAGAAAAAGTTCCCAATTCCAACTTTTTGGAGTAATGAGATACCTCCTTCTTTGTTTGTAATGTTTTCAATGTGTCGGACCAAAACGGTTTCATAGAAAGGAAGCCATATGCCTATGGTTAAGAGGGATACAACGGTTATGGAAGCAGGTGGGATTAGGTAAGGAGTACCGGGAAATCGAAGGTCCATTTTTAGTGCTTGTGAAACCGTAAAGGTGTGTTGTTGGTTCATAGCTAAGAATCCAATAATACTCGAAGCAAATATTGGAATTATGCTTAATATAGACTTTATGTCTTCTATCTGTCTCATGGTGCAGATTTTCCGCTCCTCATTTCTAGCTTCATCGTTGTTCATCACTATCACAGCTTTGTTCAAGAATCTGAAACCAAACAAAAAGTTCAATATATCTAACATTTATTTACATATATATACATATGTAAAAATAAAATATATGTGTGAATATATATATATAAGTATGACTCTCTCTGTTTTATTATACGTATCTTTTCAGATTTATTTCACTGTAAAATATTTTGTACCTTCTAAAAATTGCTTAAAAATATTATTTTCTAATTTTTTTAAAAAACTTATTTAGTAGGGGTAAAATGGAAAGTTAATCTAAAAATTTTCAATAAACATATAACAACAATTATTGATGAGAAACAAAAATAAATTTTTTGAAATAATACATGTTAGCGTACCAATTAAGAAATATGTTAAAATTAATACATTAATTCTATTATACCTGTGAAAATAAGTTGATTTTTGGTATACTTTTTCACTTAAGCTTAAAAAAGATGTTTTATATCAAAGTTTATATTGAATTTAGACATTCATTACTTTAAAACATCAAAAAAGTTAGTAAAACGATACTTAATTTGAGATAATGGACGGAGTATTAAACGGCAAAGAAGAATAAGGTTTTACCTGAATTGATCAGTGAGTACTAGTTTATTTGATTGCGAACTTGTCTCTAGTAACGGTCGATCATAGTCAATTTCAGAAGAAGAACATACATTACGTTTCTTATAAGCATCCACGAGAACCTTGAAGATCCCAGAGAACACACTTCCTTCAGGTTTAACAAAGACATAAAACCGAATTCCGACAAAAATCAGAATAAGCGCAAACAAATTGAGAGCGGTCGGGATAGCGAATCCAATGGCCCAGCTAATATTGTTCTGTACGTACAAAACTAGAGTCATTGAAATTAACTGGACGATTGTATGAGTGGTATAGTACCAACTGAAGAAGCTTCTACTTCCTTCTCTTCCTTCTTCAGTCGAATCGTCGAACTGATCGAGGCTAAAAGGAATACTGCACGAGCGGATTCCTCCTGTTCCCACTGACAGCAAGAAAAGCCCAGAGAGTAAAACGTATAGCTGGAAATCGCTATAGCGGATGCATTTTCCGGCGATTTCGTCTGCATTGCAAGGTGGTGGTCGTAGACTGGGGATCAGAGAAGTGAAAGTCAAGACCAACATGCCCTGTTGAAAGTTTGAACTCTTGTCAGTTTCCAAAATCCCAACATCAAGACCAGGTGCGAACGCAATTATGTTACATTTTTAATCATATTTTAGGATATTCCTCAATTTGAAACATGCCAGCTTCTGTTGCCGGTACATTTTAAAATTTTGTAATAAAATATAAGATAGGAAATTTACCAAGTGGAACGCAAATGATACATGCAAACGGAAAGCTTCTCATGTTTACATTTGGCATTTGCATTTAAAACTAACATCCAAGTTATGTTTGAAACGCTTGCAAAATCGGGTTTTGTTTCAACAAATACATGCAATGCAAACGGAAAGCTTCTCATGTTTACATTTGGCAGTTGCTTTTAGAACTAACATACAAATTTTGTTTAAAACGCTTACAAAATTGGGCTTTGTTTCAACAAATACATGCTAAATATAAGGGTGCTACTTTTGTAAACGAATCAATCAGGAGTCTATTTGTGTGTGATCGACAAGAAAAATGTAATAGCAGCCGAATGAAAAATAAGAAAAAGATTTACCACCAACTCGGAGATGGAACCAAAGACAATGGTTAAAAATTTCCCGGTGCATGAGTCGGAGATGAAAGCTCCGATGATGGGAGCGAAATTGGTGAGAGCAGACCAAGTGTTGATTAGAGTCGCAGCTTCGACTTGGTCCATATGATATTCTCTAACCATGTACACCATGAAGTTAGACCTTAATCCAAATGACGCAAGCCTCTCCAATGTCTCATTCGCTGCATCATCAAAATAGCTTGATCTTTAATGTACCAAAAACCAGAAAATCAGAAAACCAATATATAAAACTGGAACGTGATTATTCAAAGTACCTAATATGTAACGCATAGCTTTCCAACCGAGAGGCTTCCTTCGTCTCGTCGTTGAATCCGAGGAAACTGTCCCTTTTTCTTCATCCATTTTTTTTCTTCTAGTAGTCTCCTGGATTTTGTTTGAAGCGGATGGGTTTATGTTCTATTAAAAGAGAAGTAAGATGAAGTCTTTATATAGTGTTTTTTTTTTTTGACAAACAGATAAGTAAGATATATATGTGTCAATCAAAAATAAGAAAAAGAGCAACGCAGGCAATAAATGGACATAATCTCAGCAGTAGATAGCAGAAGATTTCCTCTAATAAATGACAATTGATGATAAATAAAGTTTACACAAATTTCTTTCCAATATCACATAACCAATTAAAGTAAGATATATATATATATATATGTGTGTGTGTCAATCAAGTATAATATGATCAGTAAAATTAAATTAGGCTAATTCAGTGTGCCATATTATCTATCTAGTAAATCAAATAAAGGATTTTGGAAATATTTAGTGATTAAAAATAATCATTTAATTTAAATTGTATAATATGATTGATGTACGAAATAAAACTATTTTGAAAATATTTATCTTGATAAATTAACTCATCTTACTAGGCTGACCAGATGCTGAAATTGACCTATTTTTTGCTGTCGAATAGTTTAACAAAGTAAAACAAATATCTGTTGAGAAAATATCGGCTTTTAAATATAGATTGGGAAGAAAATAAACTCTAAATTTCGTTTAATTTTTCTCGTTATTTTCACCCCTTTTCAGCATCTCCGATTCTCAAGGCTTGGGGGTGAAGTATAATACACCTATAAAACAAAGCCCTCATCTCCAGAAAAGACCCATACGTTCCTTCAGATTGGAGAATGGGTCGCCGCGGAGGAGGTTTCGGTGGTGGGGAATCATCGTCCACTTTTTTGATTTAGGGTTTTAGTCGTGTTCATTTTACGCCTGTTTTTTTTTTTTTTCTTTAACCTTTTCGCTCTATATATATTTGATGTAAATCTGAATGATCTGTGGCCAATGTGTTTCAATACCCTTGTTTCTCTCTCTTTTTAGTTTTTGTTTGAGTTTTAGATGGTTGATTAGTCCCACTAAACGCACATATTTGAGACTTAACCCTAATTAACTAGTAGTCTTATGTAAATTCGATTATCATTTTTGATGCAGGAGGAGGCAGATCGTATTCAAGCGGGCCTAAATTTCGATCTCCTAAAGTTCTCCATAAGAAATCGTCTACTAAGTCGGGTAAAAAACTATCATCTTTGACACTGAATATAGTACAATTAATATTTTTAAATCAATTTACAGCGTATAGATTATGATATGTAATGTTATTTCCATGGCTCTGTAGATGAAAAAGATGGGAAAAAATCTCCTCCTGCTAAAGTTGAGACTACTCATGTTGAATCTAGGTCTGGGGGATTTTCTTCATTTCTAGCTGATGGTATACGAAACTTATTTAACTAAATAAAGGAAATTTATCTAATATATTTTCTCTTTGCATTTTTATTTCTTTTCTATTTAATTTAAATTGTTGGCGAAAATTAGGTTTTCATTGGGGTGTTGGAAATGCGATGGGGCACAGATTCGTAGAAGCCATTTTTGGTCCTAGAACAATCAAAACAGAGGTTGTTGTACCAGAGAAAGTTGAAGTTGCTACTGTCTCTGCCATTGATGATAACGATAAATTCAAGGATTACACTGAGTCATGCAGCATAAGCTATAATGCATTTCAAGAAGTAAGGCCTAGATTCATAAATCTTGACTACAAGTTTTGATGGAATTTTCCTTAATTATAATCATTTGCAAATTCTGTGATTTTTTTTATTGATTGAATTGTTTATTTATGAATCGCAGTGCTTGAACAAGGAAGGGAACAATCTAAGAAAATGTCACCTTTTCATGGATTCGCTATTCGAGTGCAGGAAGAATTCCAGTTCCTTTAACTTCTAGTTCCTTGGAACTTTTAGTTAATTTTTTTTTGGTTAGTGTTTTCCAATAAAACAAGATTTAAAAACTCGTTGATTAATCATTCGTTTATTATGTGTTGGTTTTCTTGGATAAGTTAAGCTCCAAGTCTATGAGTTATTGTATGTTTTGGTTACAATAAAGTAGTACTCTTTAGTTTTGTGTCTGGATAGTTTCATATGTGCTGGTCTCACTTTTTTTTAAAGATTTGGTTTCAGTTATCCAACCTGAAAATAACTTTGTATAATAGACAAACCAATGGAAGTATTGAGTCGGAGTTTTGGTTGGATGCGAGATCCAATTGTTTTTATTGCACTAATATGATTTAAGTACATTGTGTCTTGCTTGACGAACAAGCGACACAAACCAGAAGAAAAGCGACAAATCAGAACAAAGGAAAATTGAATTGTTGTTATATTGTTCCTAATCAAAAGAAATGAGTATTATAGGAAGATAACAGCGAGATAGAGAGACAGAGAGCGATGGACATTTCCAAATATTTACCCATCGAGTAATGGGCCGAGACGTGACATAATACGAATAATAAAAACGGACTTTAGATTAGCAGATATCGACCTCGGCTTACACAGAGAGTCATTAGCCATTATGAGTTGTTTTTCCTTCGGCTAGAGTAGAAAATCAGTAAATCAATATTAGTCCGTAACTTCTTGGTTGGGCTGCCTTGAACCAGCCCATAGTAGTTAGACATAGGCCCTAAGACAATTCAACTTTTGAACTGAATTACACTCGTAAAAAGCGGCATTACATTAATCTGGAAAGGGTTAGTTCACTTTTTTTTTTTTTGGTCAAGAGGTTAGTTCACTTGCAAGTTACAACAACGGTAAAATAAACAATTTATACGAAATACATGTTTCTGTATCGTGGACGATAATTTGAAAAGAAAAAAAAATTAACAGCCTTTAAAATGTGAGTGGAATATAGTTTTACCTGTGGAAGTACATTAACTCTTTCACCTCTTTAGCGTAATGTAATAAGTTACAGGTAACTTGAGCAATCACATTGGTTTAGTCAAGAGTTTGTACGTAAAATACGTAAATCGATGATTTAATCAAAATGCATTACCCCAAAAGATAGGTTTTCTTGTGATTGGCTCAGAGCTCCATTTGAGTACTAGTTTTAATAAGCAGCACACAATCATATATCTTCTTAGGACTCGAGCCAACCAAGGGAATTAATGACAAATATTTTATAAGAATATAAAAGAAAATTTTAATCCACCATTGTTACTAGATTCTGCTAAAAAAAACTAAATTTAAATGCTTAGTAATATGCTAATTTTTCGATGGTCAATTATGTAGATGTATAACCAGCTTTTAACTTGTAAATGACTATAGATTTTGTTTTTATTTTGAAAAAACACTTAATTGAGTGTTTAGTGTTTTTTTTGTAAATTAGAAAATTCTTACTAATTCCCCTAAATTAATGAAAGTGCATGGTCATTGAATGCAAGAACCCTTTTTATAATAAAATGCTATGTTCTCTCTCTCTTTTCTTTTGTTTGTTAAAAAGCCCTGTACTTAATCTGAAACATATACGTCCCAAGTATCCTACGAATGTGAATCCAGTTTTCATATTAAATATTAAATTGTGGTTCTAAGACCTTTTGTTTTGCTTATCATAATCATGAAGAGTGCAAAGTATCTGCCCAAAAAAAAATAGCACAAGAGGTTGGCAAATTGATGATTTGTTATATACAAATTGAAATGTTATATAATATTTAGTTAGACCGAAAGCTACATCTAGAGCTTTGGCCTAATTACAGAAAAGAAACCCATATAATTTGGTCAGTTGCTGACTTGGCCAAATTTGTCCGTTATAATTTGTAAGGCTTTTAACACTATTAGAAAAGTGACAAACAAAGAGATATGTGTGAGAGTTTCAAGATAGTAATGTTGACTCGTTGTATCACATTCCTGCCCTTTATAATTCTATCGGTTATCTAGTTTTTCTTTTAATTATTTTACTAGGTACCGATAAGATCAAATAATACATGAACTGTACATGGCTTTGATTAGGTACTGCTTACCTCCTAATCTCCTATGGTAAACAATATACGTTATCTTTTTTTTATTGATCATAAAACAGTAACAATTAACGATATAAAAAATGCTGTCACTACTACTTACATACAGCTATCTTATAGTTTTAAAACATTTTTTTAATTAGCTACTCCATCACTTATCACTGGTATCCGTTTCCACTTAAAAGACACACGTTTACTTTCGTGTTTGCATATAGAATGGACACATATATGATATATGCATGCTAAAATAAAAAGGTATTTGTTTTAAATTAGGTTATAAAATGTTGTTATATGTTGGTATCTTTTGACCCGAAATAAATAAAAGACAAGTCGTGAAAAGTGTTCTAAGTTCGTTAAAAGAATTCAAGTTGTTTTACGAGAATCACTGAAAATATACGCAATTGATGATGCACAATTTTAATACATACACTGGCCATTCAAACCCATTAGAGAACAAACACATATATGTGCGACAGTGTCAGATATAAGATTGGTAAAGCACGAAACTATAATTGGCTCCAAAGAGTGGTATATAACTATTCCAAGATTCATAAATATTGTAAATCACTCGTAAAGAAAAGTATCTTTTTTTGTTCAAAAATAAAAAGAAAAGTATCTTTTGCTTCAGCGCCCTTTTCTAAATTGATAAAAGATTTCTGATAACACTATAAATAACAAGAGCCATGAAAAGCGAGAGTATATAAATCCAGTGGACAGCAGGAAAAAAAAAAATACAATCCTATCTTTCGTTAGCTACTACTATTTTTCTTACTTTATTTTTTAACTTTACTATCTTTTTTTATGTGTAAATATTCATACTCGCAAAATATATATATATATATGGATATATATAATACCTGAAAACTCAATTTTATTATACTTTAATATAACGAAACTAAAACTTTCTCTATGCTTTATTATAATTTGGCTACCTAGTTTCTAAACGTGGAAAAATTAATCACCAATGAAATATAAACTATAGGGTACATAGATACAATGAATATCAGTTGTCTATACACATATCTAAGTATATGTTAATTTTTTTTAAAGTATGTATTAGTTAGACAGTAAAAATACATAGACATTTGCATTTGACCATAGTTTAATCAAAATTAACGAATTTTTTTTAGACAAAATAAAAAACTGGTTTAACTGATCAGTAATAAGACAATTCATAATATATTTTTGGGAATTTTAGCTAAATAAGTGAAATTGATAATTAAATTGTTCCATTATACATTTTCTAATGTTTGACAATATTGGAATATATTGCTCTTTTTTTCTTTTGAAAATATAAAAATAAAAATTTTAAAAATATTTAAAAAATCCAAAAATAAAAAGATTATAAAGAAAAGATTTAATACAAATATTGTCATTATCACTTAGGATATGCATTCTACCAATTAAATGTATGAAAACTCATATTTTGAGTTATATTTAGAGTTTAAAAAAAAAATATATATGATAAAAAAACAAAAAAAATCGTATAAAAAAAAGAAAAGTTTTAGATTTACCGAATATTATAACATAATAACAACTAAATAAATATATAAAAACATAATAAAAATATAATAAAACTATAATATTCGAAATTATAAGAGTAAAATGGGGTTTACAAATTAAAAAAATAGAATAGAATAATTTTTTAGAATATAATGGAACAATTTGATTTTAAATCTCATCTATCTATTAAGCTAAATTTCCCATATATTTTTAACCATTTTCAATAAATAATGAAAGTCTTCCTTTTAAAAACAAATAAGGAAGGTCAATACTAAAAATATAGAAAACATGAAATTATGTATTAGTTGGATTAGAAGCTATAGGTTCTTTTTGAACGCATGATGATTACCAAAATCGTAAACATTTCGGAGGTGGTGGTCTCAAACCACCGTATGCGGCGGAGAAACTGGGAGCAAAACGTGTCAACGTGACACTTGCCAACGAAATATAGGTTTTGTCGGGTAGCAACGGAACGGGTCCCAGGTTTTTTATAAAAATGATATCCATCCGAAGCATTGGACGGTGGGGATATATTGAGAAGGATTAAATATGATTTAATTAATATTTGTATATATAACTTAATTAACATCTAGAGGTAGATAAGATATTGAAGAGAATTGGTTTGGATTCTGCTGCATGCTTGCACCGCGAGTACCTGTCTCTCACCTTTGTAATTAGAATAGTTTGACTTCTCTCAATTTGTCGGGTTCTAACAAATCTTGAAGCATATATTACGGGTGTGTGGGAAATTTTAATATTTTGTGGTTGGTTTAATTTATTGTTTTCTTGTTATTCGGGTTTCTTTTACAAAAATATTTGTTCTGTTTTAGATATTTTGGATTCGTTTGGATCATAACTTTTTTTTCCACAGTATCTACATGTTGTCGCAAGCAACATATGATCATCAATTCATTATATTCAAGATATATTAACATAAATGTTTACTACGTTTTTGTTTTTGATAGAGCGATGATAAAACTTATAAAGAGTGATGTATGTTGGATATGGATTGCACTTCTTCCTTCTTATTTAAATTCACATCAATCTAATTTTGCAGAATCAACTAAATTGATCAAAGATGAAATTGATTTTTATAATATAT